>CAUYRH010032729.1:0-47354 GCA_963574655.1 Perodicticus potto | reverse complement strand
TACTTTCTTGGCATTATTACTAATACTGCTTAATATTTGATGTAGTAATTGTCTGTTTTCTTTTCTGAATGTATTTATCTTTGTTCATTCTTTATGTGGTTTTTGTTTCTAGTCCTTATCTTAAACATTGTTATTGTTATTGAATTTTAAGCCTTTTAAATTCTGTGAAGGCAAAAAGTGGAAACCTAAGTAACACATGTATATGTAAAAATTTTTAAAAAGGAAAGAAAAAAAATCCTCACTATATTTTCTTTTCTTAACATTCTTCTCTACACGATCCATTGTCATGGATTAGTTTACTAATTAAAATAATATATAACTATAGCTTTAATACAAAAGAGGATACATGGCATAGTTCAGTCAATACAGTTCATTAAAGTTTCCTATGATTTTCCATTCTCTGTGTTATTATTTTTACATACCTATTACTATCAAAAGGGGGCATTATTCACATCAACCACAGCTGAATATAGAAAGACCAATAAGTATCCAGATTAAATTCCCATAGTACAGATATATTTTTTTTTGTGGTAGTTGATTTTACAGTACATGATTTTTACATTTAGCCAGTAATTATAATTCATGAAGTGTCATTATGTGTGCCAATACTGCTGCTTTCAACAAAGCATCTGCTCTCTACACAGTAGCTGCTATGTACACATGTGTGACTGGTCAGCATAAGTACATTATGGTGCCAACCCTGTCACATATACCTGTATTTGTACGGGGTGTATGTGATGGGGTTGGCGCAATGATGTCATCATGCCAAGTACTCGTTTGTGGTCAGACCCACCTGCAGATGGATAGAGGAGCAGTGTCTCAGATCCTAAGACCATCATAAATGTGTTTTCTGATGGTCTTAGGTGACCCCTGTGAAGGGTCGTTCAACCTCCAAGGGGTCATGACCCACAGGTTGAGAACCACTGATCTAGTGGAATGAGCTATTAATGAACCTTATCATGGGACAGTCACTGCCCATCTCTGCAGTGTCCCCAATGTCCTCTTTGGGTTTTTTTTTTTTATTTTGAGACAGTATCTTGCTCTGTTGCCCATGCTGGAGTGCAGTGGTGTCATCATAGTTCACAGCAGACTTAAACTCCTGAGCTTAAGTGATCCTCCTGCCCCAGCTTTTTAAGTAAGGGACTACAGGTTCATGCCACAACATCAAGCTGATTTTTCTGTTTTTTTATAGATACAGGCTCTCACCATGTTATTCAGACTGGCCTTCAACTCTTGGCCTCAAGCAATCCTCCTTCCTCAGCCTCCCAAAGTGCTGGAATTACAGGTATAAGCCATTGTACCTGGTTCCCAATGTCATCTTTGAATGGGGAGATTTCTTAATTCCTTAAAATAAAAGATGTGAGTGATGCTACTGCTCTCCCTCCCTGCTTCACAGTGTTGAATCTGTCATGAGAGTTAGAAAGGAGTGACTGCAGTGCTCTGTAGCTGAGACGCCTGCTGTGCACACTCGTCCAGAGCGCTAGGCTTCACTGTCACTTACCAGATGCCCAAGTCTCTGTCTTTGTTGCTGCCTCTTTCTCCATCCACTTTCCCCTTTCTCTTGGGAGAGTATATGTATTTTCATTTACACTTTTCAATTACATTTTTTCTGTCTGGATCAAAATGTGCATGCCAATGAAAGACACATGACATAGCACTGGCCTTTCCAGAGTCCACAGATGTTGTATTGCATGTTTGTGATTGCCAAACTCTTCCACCAAAACCTATGCTAGTTTGGTTAAATCCAAAACAGGTTGCCTGGGTGACGCATGACTAATGTAATGCAGCAAATAAAAATTCATTTGTGGTGAGGTGATGAAGGAGATTGGGGAGAAGAGCCTTTTTTTAAAGAAAACCCAAATTCAGATACAGATTTTTTTCCCTTTTATCATAGTCTCATTTAATCCAATGGCATCAACAGAAGGTGTCTAGGGAAGAGCAGAATAGAAAGGGGGGAGAAAATGAAAAAAAACTCAAAATAGTTAAAATAGAAAAGGGAGGGTTGAGAGAGATGAAGGAGTAGGGGAAGCAAAGAAACATAGATAGACTTGGAGAAAAGAAAGAATAAAAAGGAACATTTTGAGTTGCTTTGGAACTGTCTATATACCTTCAGGAAATGACAGTTTCCCAGGTCCTACCTGGGATGTTTTCTATCTTTATAAGTGACATTTTTACACTGAAATAAATGTGTTCAGCAGATAGAATAGGAGGACTGTGGCAGCTTTATTTATGTCATTGTTTTAAGGAAAAACAAGGGACTATTGAGAAGCACTTGAGGAAACTGGTGATTTTATGATAATGGCTTATTTATTCTGCCTCTCCACACCTTTCATCTTCTGTTATTCATCTCTTTCTCTTTGCTTGTTCTTTCTTAATCACCAATCCCACCCAAAGCACTCAGGCATGTCATTTTTTCCTGTGAAGTACACATATGGCTTCAGTGTTTTCCCACCAGCAGTGGGACGATGACTCCTTAACATGTGTACTCAGCTCTGCCCACACACCAGGCCCACTCTCCCTGCCTGCTCCATAAACAGAGGCCTGGGCTGCCCATCCTGGGACCTCCAGCTTGCAGTTCCTGCTGTAGACATGAAGCAGAAATTTCTCCCTCCATTTACCAGCCTTCTCCTTGTGGTTCTGCTGTTTCCAGGTAAAACAGAAAGGTGATGTGGGTCTGAGTGCCAGGATCTCTTGGCAGTGGGAATTTTGGGAATGAGAGTCCAGGCCAGGCAGAGAGGGATGAAGCCTGTGGGGGGGGGGGTTGGGTGGGTCCACGCTCTGGATGGTGCTTTTGGATGGAAGTCTCTGAGCTGTGTTTGCAAATGACACTGTGAATATACCAATGGCACTGGCTTCCTGAAAGACACAGTCCCTCCCCTGACTGATTCATTTTCTTATCTTTTTGACGTTCCCCCCCCCACTTACAGAGAAGGATCTTAAATTTTAGGGGATCACAACAACTATCTTGGGGACACCTGAGGCAAATGCTCAGCTGGGCTTCAATGAGGTATTCAGGCTCCCTGCTAACTGTACACACTTCTCACACCACTCACCTGCTCTCTCCACTCACATGCACATGCACACACACACAGGTATGCAGAAACCCCTGCCAGCTCCCCTATTCAATCACCCATGTTCAATCATCCCTCAAAGTGAGGTACCACATCCTCATAGGTTTTCCAGACACAGAGCTCTGAACTTGGTCTTCTGGGTGTTTATGTTTGACAGGATTGTCTGGAACCCAATATGTTAACTACCCAAGCACTGAGGGTCCCAGAAAACCTGGAGAAGGATCTCCTGATCATTCATCATACCAACAAGTAAAACGCTCTATCTTACCACCACGTACTCCTCCATATCAGGGTAAGTGAGGCATCCAAGCTTATTCATCCACTTGGGAGATGTTGAAGAAAGGGGTACAGGGAAGGTGCTATTCAGGCCAGTATGGGTGACAGCAGTTGTTTGGGAGAAAGGAAGTAGGTGGTTTGAGCTGCCCTACCTGTTAAGAAGGGCTTTGAGTCCTACAGCCTCTGCTAGGGCTGGATCACTAATGGCCTCATGAGACCTGAGAGTGTCAGAGGCCAAGAAGTAACTTACCTGAGGCCACATCTGTAATCACTGACATCACACACAGTAGCCAGAAAGATACTGGCAGAACCTTCTCCTCCTGCCAGGTGGGACCCTACTCCCTTGGCTGGGAAGGCCATTCACTCTGCAGGAATTTGATGAATATCCTTCAAGTGCCAGGTACCAAATGAAATTCAGGGAAGCTTCCTGGAAAGGTGGGCAGAGAACAGATAGTGCCGTCAGTCTGCTTGGGTGAGGAGAAGTACAGGAAATGACAAAGGGCAATGAGCCTATGGACGCTCCTCTGGACTTTTCCAAATAGGGCCAGGCTCCTGTCTATGCCCAAACACCAGTCCAGGGCCAGCTTCATAACCACAAGGGTCTGGGGGAGACAATAGTTTCCAAGATGCTTCCTTATTCCTGAACTCATTGCTGACCCTGAAATAGGAGGGACTGGACCAGAAGCTCATCAGGCGAGAGCCAGGAGGATGGGAGGGTGCTGGCAGGTTGCTGGTGACTTTCAGCAGATAGAGCCCCACCAGGTTGGATTCCTACAGCATTCTACCCAACATTGTGTCCCTTTATAATTGGTCTCAATTCCAATGGACTCACTCTTCAAGAGAAAGGAAAAAATGCAATTATTGCACCACAAATATGAACAATGTATATCATTTAGTCTAACCGTATTTCTATGAGACAGGAGTATCATTCCTATTTGGCTAGAAGAGATTTAGAAGGAGGAGAATTATATATCTGGAGTTGATGTTATAGTTTAGAACTCCATAATCTGTCACAGCATTAGTTATTAAAAAAAACAAAAAACAAAACAAAACTTAAAACTATGAACTGCAGAAAGCTGTTTCCTATCCATTGTCATCCCAACACATTCCTAAAGGCTAAAATGACCACTGCTTGATTCTTTTTTTTAGTTTTCATTTTGTTTCATTTTGTGTTTTTAAATTTACTCTTTGATTGTTGAGATGGTTTTAAGAGGGTGATGTTGGATATTTCTTCATACAGAACCTGAGCCAGATTTCAAAGTTGTCAACTGCAAGAAAAGTGAAGGCTACTGTCAAAAATATTGTAATTATATGGAAACACAAATAGGCTACTGCTCTAAAAGGAAAGATGCCTGCTGTTTACATAGAAACTGATGCTGTGGACACAGAAGCCAAGGCTTGACCACCTGCCTGTTTTCCTAGGCCACTTCACCAATCCAGCTGTAGATTTTGTCAAAAGTATCTGATTAGAGAGGGGTGGACGTTACCATTCATGCCAGTCTAAACATTTTATTGTGGCAAAAATAAATGAGAAAAATGCTACACATGTTCTTACAGAAAGTGACTTAGCTTGAATTTTCAAAATCACACAATTTGTGCTGGTAGATGAGGATGAAATAAACTTCCATAAGAAAGCATTCAAATAATTTGTCCTTTTATTTAATAAATATTTTTCAAAAGCCTACTTTTGTTCTTGGCATGAAAACTGAAGTGAGTTAGAAATATGAACAATATATGTGGAGAGACAAATAGCTAAACAAATAAAAACAATAAATGCTACATATGCCCTCATGTGGATATATCCTAAGCAGTATGTACAGCAGATAAATAAAAGATAATTTATAAAAAGTTCCAAAGGAAATTTGAAAAGGGTTTTAGAGGATGAGTAGGGATGTATTAAGTTGAGAGAGAGACAGACAGAGGTTTCCAAACAGAGGGCACAGTTTATAGAATGACCTGGAGACATGAAAATATGGTTAACTGGAGGCTGGACTATCTCACCTGAACCTGCAGGAGGAGTTTTGGGAAGTGCCTGCAAGTCTGTTCCAGTTTCTAAAACCTTCTGATTGTCTGCTTTGTCAGCTCCCACCTGTAGGCTAATTAAAGTTCTGATCTATGGGCAGCAGCTCAGAAAATCAGGATATTAGGTATGCAACCAAATCCATTCTAAGGATAAAGTGTGAGTTGGGAATTTTTGCCTGATCACTCTACACTGAGCATGGGGGATTACTCACTTGCAGTACCCAGGCACTTGTTAAAAACTGCGTTTTTATTCCTAGTGGCCAAGAGAGACTCACAAATGCAAGGCCCTATTATCTCCCAGAGCTAGATCATTTAGGACATGGTACCTCAAGTGGAAACTGTAAAAGTTGGAGCACTCAATAGTTGTACAAACCACTTCCAAGGAGAAGCTGGAGACCTGGTTTTATTGCTAGAGCAAGCCAGTTAGGAGAAGGCAGACAAACTGCTCACATGCCCATTTAGATTCCCAGAGTTCTATTGTTTATGAGCCCCATCATCTTCTATGTGCAGGCAAATTAGAAGAATAGCTCTCTGGCAGAAGCAGGGAGAGTGTGCTGATTAACTCCTTCTGGGGAGAAAACAGGGAATTATTGCCCATTCTCTCTCCATGCCAGCTAAGAAAATTCCACTGGAAGTGCTCATGTGCTCCTTTAAAACTAATCTATTTGTTCTCTGTGGTCTCAGGAGACTGAAAAATTCACTGTCCTATCCATTCCTAGTGGTAAGTGATTAGAAGCCAGTCCCTCAGGTGGGAGCTGTAAAAGTTGTTTGCTTGATGCATGTACTATCTCCTTCCAGGTAGAAATTGGAGACCTGATTCTGCTCCCAGAAGTTTATTGTTAACTCTGTCCCTTTTCCTCCCAGATGCAGGCTAATTAGGAGTCTGAGCCTCAGGCAGGTAAAATGAAAAAATGAGCAGGCGAACTCCTTCCAAGTGGAAACTGCCTGCTCCCTCTGCTCTGAGCCCATGGAGATAATTGTTTAAAGTGTTTAAAAACACCTCTTTTGTCCTTATGATTTCAAGAGACTTGCAAATGCCCAACTCTATCAGCCCAGAGCCAGGCGATTGAAAAGTCAATTGAAAAGTCAAACTCTTGAGCTGCAACCATAAATGTCGGGTGCTACATGAGTACCCCAAACCCTTTACTACTTAGGGAGAAGCTGGGAGTTGGGAATTCCCTCCTGATTGTAGGGTGTGATGCCAGGCTGGGGTTGTAGTAGGAGTGAGTCTTGGCTCTTCCCTCCTGTTTTCATGTATTTTCTCAATTGCTTGGGGTGTAGTAGTCTGTCAACTAGTTTCAGTCTTTCCCTCAGAGATGATTGATCTGTGTGTTCTTCTTCACTTGCTATGTCCATGGGAGGAGGAAAGACCAAAGACTTTAATTTCACCTTCTTGCCAATGTCAATCTGGTATATTATTGATTGCTGTGTAGTTAAACATTTTTTTATTTGTTTATTGAGCATTTTCTCTTTTATGTTTTTATTGGTTTTATTGGGTTACTACTTTATTCTTACCAATGTACATGTGCTCCTTTTATATGAAACCTTCCGTATTGCTTCCTCCATTAGTTACCTTCCCTCTTTTTGAAATGACTACTATTTAAATCGCAGTTATCCTAGAAATATCCTCCCACTCTATTGCCTTCCACGCATCACTCCCATGTCTTCTCCTGTGCACTCTACTATTTAGATCACCAATTTCTCTGTCTGGTAGTGCCCTTCTATTTTTTATTATTTTTGGATTTTCAAGTTCAGATATTAGATTATTTATTTTTAAGTAATCTCATATTGGCAAATAATCTTTTTCTTTCTGAGAGTGTGACTTTCTCATGGAATCTTGTTCTCAATTTACTGAACAAACTACGGCTTCTTAAATCTCATTAAAAATAAATACACATTGGGCTCAGTACCTGTAGCTGAAGAATTAAAAAAAAAAAACCGTGCACTTTTTCTATTGAGATGGAACCTATTCTAGTTCAGTTTAGTCTCTCATTTCTCTCTCTCTCTTTTTTTTTTTTTTTTTTTTTGAGACAGTCTCACCATGTCACCTACAGTAGAGTGCTGTGGTACTCATGGCTCACAGTAATCTCAAACTCTTGAGCCTAAGTGATTCTCTTGCCTCAGCCTCCCAAGAAGCTTGGACTACAGGCACCCACCACAATGCCCGGCTCTTTTTTGGTTGTAGTTGTCATTGTTGTTTGGCAGGCCCGGTCTGGATTTGAACCTGCCAGCTCCGGTGTATGTGGCTGGCTCCCTACCCAGTGAGCTACAGGCACTGAGCCTCTTTCACTTTCTTTAAATGATGACTTCACTTAGCTTCTAGTAGTTTTGTACCAACTGCTACTCTCTTCTTTCTTAGGTAGACCAATTCCAAGGTATTCTAGGGGTGGGAGTGAGTGAACAGGTAAAGAGGTGAGATAGGATGACATGTTCCCTAGGCAGAACCTATTGTTTGCCTTATAATTTTGTATAGAGTATTTCTGCTTAAAAGAAGCTAGCTTCATGAATATTTTAAATAGATAAATAGTGAAGAAATAATAGGATTGCATAACCTTTCTATGAAATTTGTGTATGTCATAATTATCTTAGGCTCAAGTTTCTTATTAATGAACTGTTCATAACTCACAGATTATCCTTTTCTTTACATATTTCTTTAATTCTTGTGAGTTAATAATCTTTCCAGATATTATTACATATAGGTATCCAGGTTGCAATCAGAATCCTAGGGCTCAGAGTGAACAGAATTAGGTATGCAGACTCCTTTACAGAATTCCACATTTCCCAGCTTCTTTCTAAATAAAGGTGTTCCATCCCTGACTCACACACAGGCCCTCTCTTACAGGCCTGATACCCAGAGATAATGAAGGCAGGATTAAACTAGATTTATGTATAAAAAGAGAAGCACTAAAAATTTACTTAACTTCTTTGTAAAGCAATCTGTTAATGTGTATGTAATATACAAAGTACTTGTTCTCAATGCCTCAGTTATTCTGCCTCTCAGAAATTATCCTCAGAAAACAACAAAAAATATTTTGATGAACATTTTGAAAAAAAAAAATCTTAATGTTGAAAATAAAGCAACACAGATATAGCTTAGGAAACGATGATACATCTACTTAAAGGGATATCATATATTTCTTAGGTATAATAAAAGTAAAAGCAGTGAAAACCATAAAAGTGTAAAAGATAAAATATTCAAGAACATTTTCCCTCCTAAATATCGCAGCATTCCAATGTTTATATATTTGGCATCAAACTAATTTTGTAAAGTATCTTCAAAAGCAATAAAGATTCCAACATTAAGATTACTGGTGATTTTAAACTGCTTTTTTTAATCTGTAAAATACCTTGTCAAGTTATTGCATTACTCTCAGATTCAAATATACCTTTTTATGAACAAAAGTTATGTGCCTAAGGTTAAATACATGTGTATATGAAAACATTCTTTGATTATAGGTGAAGACATCTGCAGTAAAATTAAGTTGAACTAAGAAAGATATGAATTTAAACTTGTTGGGCACCAAGATGATAAAACATTGGCACCTATTACTCAGGGAGAATTTAGAGTTACTCTAGGAATCATAAGAAATAGGTTAAAAACTGATTTTTTCCTGCCATTCTGTGGTAATTTTTGCAATTCCAGTTGGAGAGAAGAGAATAAATATAATGCCTTCTGAAGATCAGTTCTGAGCCAGCAGTTCCATTAGGTAAGATTTTTTTTATTGCTGTTTAACAGAAGTAGCAGTTTAGTCCCTAAGTAACAATGGGGTTTTATGGATACCACTTGTACCCCTGGTGGGAAGAGGCTCTCCAGCCAGCCAGTTGCTCCAGGCCATCACTGGGCAAGATGACACGCCTGATTGCCCTGCTTCTTCCCCCCACGCCCACCTTCTACACTATGTTCTTCCCTCCCATTGCACCCCAGGAAGCCTCCCCTGGGCTTTGATCTCTTTGACTCAGTTGTGGTCCAGAACTTCCCTGTTACCACAAATACCATATCTCTCTTTTTAAGTGAAAATGTGAAATTATTTGACATTACATTTTTGTTGAACACCATTTTTTTTTTTTTTTGAGACAGACTCTCCAGCTGTCACCCTGATAGAGTGCTGTGGTGTCACAGCTCATAGCAACCTCAAATTCTTGGGCTTAAGTGATTTCTTGCCTCAGCCTCCTAAGTAGTTGGGACTACAGATGCCTGACAAAACACCTGGCTGTTTTTTGGTTGTAGTTGTCATTGTAGTTTGGCAGGCCTGGGCTGGATTTGAATCTGCTAGCTCCAGGGTATGTGGCTGGTGCCCTAGCCACTACAGGCGCCGAGCCAAGTGAACTAGGAGCAGAATTGCATGGTCAAATTGGCAACTCTGTCTAACCAACTGAAGCGCTACCAATGTCACCACAGCAGCTGCACCAGTTTGCTTGTTCACCAGCAATTTCTCCATGTCCTCACCAACATTTGCTATTTCCAGGTTTTATTGTTTTGTTTTGTTTTTGTTATGGCTATCCTACTGTATACAAATTGATAGCTCATTGTGGTCTTGACTAAAGACATTGAGCATCTTTTCATGTGCTTCTTGGCCATTTTTATTTTCTTCTTTGGAAAAATGTCTATTTAACTCCTTTGCCCATTTAGAAATTGAGTTGTCTTTTTATTGTTGGATTTTATCAAGTTTTTTTTGGTTTTGTTCTTATTTTTAGAGATAGCATCACACTATGTTACCCAAGCTAGAGTGAAATGACATCTTCATAGTTCACTATATCCTCAAACTTCCAGCTCAAGTGATTCTTCCATCTTAGCCTCCTGAGTAGCAGGGACTATAGGTGCAAGCCATCATGCCCAGCTAATTTTTCTGTTTGCTGTAGAGATGGGGTCTTGCTGTGTTATCTAGGCTGGTCTCAGATTCCTGGTCTCAAGTGACCCTGCCCCCTTGGTTGCCCTAAGTGGGCACGTATAAGCTACTATGCCTGGCCAAAGTATTTTTTGATATATAAAAAAGTTGCTACTATCAAATATTTACAGTCCTAAATGTATCTTTCCCCTGCTGTCTTTACACTGTCCTTTTCTATTCATGAGTATCATGTACATGGGAATAATTATCATTTTTTTTCTTTTTTCTTTTTTTTGTAGAGACAGAGTCTCCCTTTATCACCCTCGGTACAATGCCATGGTGTCACACAGCTCACGGCAACCTCCAGCTCTTGTGCTTAGGCAATTCTCTTGCCTCAGCCTCCCAAGTAGCTGGGACTACAGACGCCCACCACAATGCCCAGCTATTTGTTCATTGCATTTTGGCTGCAGCCGGGTTTGGACCCGCCACACTCAGTATATGGGGCCAGCGCCCTACTCACTGAGCCATAGGTGCCACCCTGGAATAATTATCTTATGCATTGAAACAAACTGAGCTTTAGTTTCTTTCAACCCTGCAATTACATAAACCTTTGAACCTATGACCATATAGTAATGAATCTGAGACTTGGAAATAAATTCACATCTAAAGGAGAACATGAATGATAAAATATGATACTAGTTATTTATTTGTCCTCCAAATGAGTTGATTTTCCAACAGAGCTCATTCAGTTTCAAAACTCTACTGAAAATTTATAAACTATAATTTCACAGCTTTTTTTAGTGGCTGTACTACTAGAAAAAATAAACAATCAGATTTTACCTTAAAACATGTCTGAATTAAGGTGCAGTATAGACTCGGCACCTGTAGCACAGTGGTTAAGATGCCAGCCACGTACACTAAGAGTGGTGGGTGTGAACCAGGCCAGCTAAACAACTGCAACAAAAAAATAGCTGGGCATTGTTACGGGTGCATGTAGTTCAGCTACTTGGGGGGCTAAAAAAGAGAATCACTTAAGCCCAAGAGTTTGAGGTTGCTGTGAGCTGTGATGCCACAGCACTCAGCCAAGGGTGACATAGTGAGAGACTGTCTCAAAAAAAAAAAAAAAAAAGATACAGTATAGATAGAAAGAATGAATGTAATATATAAAACAAGTGTTTTGTTATCTCAGCTACAATTCACCTTTAAAAGATGACTTTTAAAAAATGATCTATACATTTATCTACATACACACTCTAGTGTTTTTTATCAAACAGTAATTCTTCTCTTTAAAACACACTTTGCTGTGCACAGGATACATTCAAAATTATAGTTATTTGTTGGAATCCTTGAACTTAGGGTGATATCTTAGTATGGAAGTCAACTTTCCTAAGGTTCACATAAAATTACATGTTTCTTTTTTAAGATAGCAGATTTCAGAAATGTCTTCAGTACAAATTCTCCACAGAGAAAGAATCTTACATTTTAACAGGCTTATTATTCACTGAATTTGATCCTCCCACATGCATGTATATCTTCCTATCTATTTCACAATTACTTAGCTCATGGCATGTAGGGCAGCCTGTTGTGACCAGCCAGACATATCTCCTAAAGTCCTATTTTTAAAAGTGTTTTTATTAGTTTGTTAGTCAAGTTTATGAGTCAACATACCCTTCATCTGGGCCACGCTTAATCTTTCCAGACCTAGAAACTTGGGAATGAACTCTTGGCCCTCACCTCTTTGGACACTCACACACTGTTCCCTCAAGCAAAAGGTCTAGAGGCATTCTTTAATGTCTTTTCTTCAAAATCCATTTTTTAGGTAAGCTCATGGTCAAAATATTGTTATGGTAGACTGTTAACAAGGTGGAAGACAGCTTGCAGGAAACATGATGAGATTGCTATAAAGAATGAGAAAGTTCTCCAGGTGCTCATCATAAGGCTTTCCAAGATACACCATATTAAAAAGGCAGAATAAGATGTAAACTCTGCCATCATTTATATAAAATTGGAGTTTTAATTCGTATATGCTCCTGTACACATAGAAAACCTCTGGACATATTAAGAAGCATCTAGCGGCAATTGTTACATAGGCCTGGGGGACAAGATGGGAAGGAGACTTGCCTTTTATTTCCCCTTTGTCTTAAGAGAATTTTAAGAGAAATAAATCTACATGACCCTGGGATTAAAACCAAATAGGGACAGAAGGCACAAATGTATCAGCTGTGTGTTTTCACATCACCCATTAGACAATTCTTGTCTCTTCACACTCTGCTCTAATGCTCCCCTCCTTATGGAGATGAGCTCCATCTCCCCTCCCTATGGAGATGATCCCCATCTCTCCCACTATCAGGGGGTCTTTGCTGCCCCAGCAGAATATGGCCCTGAGGTCCTGGGAGCTCCCTACATCCCCCATTAGACTGCCACCTTCTCAAAGGAGGCATGTTCTGTCAAATGAGAGAAGAACCTACCCTCTTCCCCTCAAATAGACAACATCTTGGCTATCAAGGAATAAATACATTCATTATACCAAATTTTTTGAATAATGTAATGTGTTGTATCCGGGGGTTTTCCACTTAGCATGATTTCATAAGGCATCTTACGAAAGGCATCATAAGTTGCTATAGGCATCTGCATTGTTGTTGTTGTTTTTCTATTTTTGTTACTTTGTGGAAACACATTACTTGCTTTATTACTATCAAAACACACTGTGTGTTCTGTTGCCTGTCATGAGTGATGCTACCATGAACATTCTTGTCGTGTCTCTTGGTGCACACAGGCCTGTGTTTCTGTAGGGTAGACTCCTGGGAGTGATTTGCTGGTTCATGACTGTGAATCTGCTCAACCATGGTGGATTCAGCCCAGCTGAAAATTCCTCAAAGGCAGGGAGTGTGACTTCACACAACTATTCCTCCATCCCGTGCCTGCTGCTCAGCACTGCTTCTCTTTTGTCTTCAGTCACCATACTTGGAATTATTGGTCAATCCTTACTTCTCTGAACACCAACAAGCCTGTCTATTTTTAGGCAGAAAGGGAAGAGTAGTCAGTACTTTCTGCCCACAGCTTTACTCAGTAGAGCAGATAAATATGCTCATTTCTGAACAGTCCTCTCAAAAAACCTATAAATGTTCTGTTTTATGCCTTTTTCCACCCCACTTCATTCCATCATTCATCATATCTACATTCCCGCACAGGAGGACAGAGAGGTCCGAGGGAACCTAGAAATATGAAGGTCCTCTTTCTTTTTGCTGTTCTCTTCTGTTTGGTCCAAACTAACTCAGGTAAATGTTGCTTGCTTAGCCCTCGGGAGGGTAGTGCAGGGACCCCGCTCACATGTGATTGTGTAGACAATGTTGTTGGTGTGCTGTCAGCAAGTGCAGGTGAGCTGCTTAGGAGCTCAGCCTTAGGCCATTTTGACCTCGCCTGTAAGGAGCTTGTAAAAGCTAAATAAGAGCTGTATAAGTGAGTCAAAGGGGTATCTGGATATAAATCAGAAGCATTCCCTACAATTTGCAACCTGAAAAAAGTTTCCAGACGGAAAGTATAGTCATAACAATGTCAGAACCAGAAGGGAATTGGAGATCTTCCATGGCAGCCCCACACTCCACAGAGAGAAAATCAAAATGCAAAGAAAGTGAAGGCCAGGCGTGGTGGCTCACACCTGTTAGCCCAGCACTCTGGGAGGCTGAGGAGGGTGGATGGTCTGAGCTCATGAGTTCGAGACCACCCTAAGCCAGAGTGAGACCTCTATCTCTAAAATTAGCCAAGTGTTATGGTAGGTGCCTATAGTCCCAGCTACTTGGGAGGCTAAGGCAAGAGAATCGCTTGAGCCCAAGAGTTTGAGGTTGCTGTGAGCTGTGATGCAACGGCACTCTACTAAGGGCAACATAGCGAGACTCTTTCTAAAATAAGACAACAACGAGGTGTAGAGAAAGTGTTTGTTTACTGCTAATTAATGGATAGTTATGGTCATAGTAGATCATCACACTGACAATATTTCCCAGGCTTGCACAGATAACCAGTTTCACAGATGAGAAAACTGGTGTAACTCGTGAAGTGAATTGTCTAAGGAGAGATGAGAGAATCCAGATCTCCAAACTCCAAAGGCAGCTCCTCTATCTTTACTAAAGTAAAAGTGGGCTTGGTGCTCATAGTACAGTGGTTACAGTGCTAGCCACATACACCAAAGGTGGCGGGTTCAAACCCAGCTGGGACCAGCTAAACCTCAATGACAACTATAACAAAAAAAATACCCAGGCATTGTGGTGGGTGCCTGTAGTCTCAGTGACTTGGGAGGCTGAGGCAAGAGAATCACTTAAGCCCAAGAGTTTGAGGTTGCTGTGAGCTATGACACCACAGCACTCTACCAAGTGTGACACAGTTAGACTCTATCTCAAAAAAAGAAAATTAAAAAAAAAATAGGGTGGCGCCTGTGGTTCAGTGGGTAGAGCGCAGGCACCATATACTAAGGGTGGCAGGTTTGAACCCTGCCCCAGCCAAACTGCAACACAACAACAAAAAATAATAAAGTAAAGGTGGACCTACCTCTTCACCCTGCTACCCCCTCCAAACCACAGCAGGGGTGATATGACCCAGGATCACAGAGTAGGCCCCATCTGGACCTGGTCTGTGGTGCAAGACTTCTTATAATCATGCAAGACCAACAGTGTATGTTGGTTTTGAAGTTGTGGTATATGACATTTGCAGACCTGAAATAAGTAAGACCTTTTGTTCAAATATCTGTTGCCTGAAGTGCTTTCCTCATGGGAATTTTGAGTAGCTGTGGTTGTATTTGATTTATAAGCACACAAGTCCTGGTGGGAAGAGGGCTTTTATTTTCTACTTTTCATTGTAAGGCATAAAATTAAAAATTGTGCCGTAAGCTGAGAATCAGAACCATTTCTGATTTTCTTAGAAACCAAGACCAACCCCCCACTTATCCCCAACAGTCTGGTTTCCAAAGCTCCCTTTGCTTTTCCTTAATGCACATCCCTCACCAGGAAACTTGAGGATCCTGGAATAATAAGAGTCAGGGCTTACACAGGCCAGGCGAGCTCAAGTGCAGGACATCATCTGATCCTCCTGGCAAAGTTTGAGATAAACTATTGATTATTTTTAATTTAAAGCTAAACTAAATCTCAGTTAAATCAAGACTTGTACCAAAATACTTAGCTTTGTAAGAACATAATAGACAAAGGAGTTGGGCTGTAAGCTTGGCTTGTTCTTTATTTTCTGCACTGTATGAACTAAAGATCAACTCTGTTCTATTGTATCCATAGGGGACATTCCACCTGGAATTAGAAATACTATCTGCCTTATGCAACATGGGAACTGCAGGCTTTTTTTCTGCCATTATGGTGAGAAAAAAGGTGACATTTGCTCCGATCCTTGGAATAGGTGTTGCATACCAAATAAAGAGGAAGGAGAAAACAGAGAACCTACAAAATGACAAGAGATCTGGAATCTAAAACATAATCTCCTGGAAGGCAGAGATCTTGGAGTATTCTGAGGGCTGGCTTAAGGAAATTTGTGACTCATACTTGGTGCTCAATAAATATTTGTTGAATGAATTTAGCACCAAAGGTAAAGGTTTGATGAAATAATTTTCTTAAAAGCCTCTTTATCTTGCCATTTTCTGGGGCTTTTTGAGGCTTCTCATAATTCTGTAACATTCCACTATTTTTTGTTTCCTATTTCAGGGAGTATCTCTTACTTATCCAGAGTTGGTGATAGACTAGAAACAAGGCTCTACACTTAGTTTCAGAGGGATAGAACTGCAATCAATCAAGTCTCTTTTTCACCTAGTGACCTATTTCTTATCAAACCCACATGAGCCTTTTCCTGCTTATTCACCCAGATTGTAACAAATCTCATACCCTTTTCCATAGCCTCCTCAAGGAATATTACCAATAGGTCACATTTTGATAGGATTTTATTGTTTTTAAACATTTGCTCTTAGATTATCTCAACTAATTAATAAACAACACAATCATATAGAGCAAGTAATAAGGTGTAAAACTAGTAAAATGGAATAAACAGTTCCATTATAGCAGTAGTTCTCAACCTTCCTAATGATGTGACCCTTCAATACAGTTCCTCATGTTGTGGTGACTCTCAACCATAAAATTATTTTCGTTGCTACTTCATAACTGTAATTTGGCTACTGTTATGAATCATATCTGACATGCAGGATGTATTTTCATTGTTACAAGGGGGTCGCAACCCAAAGGTTGAGAACCGCTGTATTATAGGGATGGAAGAAAAATGAAAAGCAAAGGGTTAAGCACACTGCCCTTGGGTTAGCAATTCATTGGTGGGATCTTGGCATATGCCTAATCAATCAAGTGTTCACTCTGTGTTACATTCTATGTTACTTCTAAAGAACATATTTCTGAGCAACTAAAGCAAGGTAGGGTGGGCCCTTGTTCATGAAGATTCCTTGATGCTCAACAACCTTTGTTCTTTGCTTTTTTCTGAATATTGCTCGAATTTATTGAGGCAGACATTCCAAGAGTAGTGAATATTAATTACAGGTAAGGAATGTAAAAAAATAATAAAACTAAATGTGCTGACATATAAGAGGCCTGTGCCAAGCTTTTTCTAGACTAACAGATGGCTTGGGAAGATACTCTGTTTTCATGCCTGAATCCAGTTTCCTCATGAATAAGCTTTAAGAGTCACCTAGAATATATACTTCGGGGTTCCTCTTTGATTCCCAGCAGTGGTTGCAATGAATATTGGCAAAACGCCTTTGGCCTCTCCCCAGCCTCTTCTAAATCCACTCGGTTTTTTATTTTCTAAATATAATCAGACAGACCCAGGGTTGCACAGAGGGGACTTCTCTTCATCGCACTGCGGCATCTCTGTAGAGCCCGTCCTCATGTCCCCAGAGGCTAGAGCATCCGGCTGGCAGGTCGCTGGCCTCCAGTTAGCGTTTGGTCCCAACTGACACATGGCAATGCCCAGGTCTCAGGATGGGCAGACGTTCTCAGCCAGCGGTATCATCACTCCATGAAACAGGTATGTCCCCCAGAGATAGAAAATAACGCGAAGAGGTGGCCCTGCCCGGAACACAGGGGGATGGAGGACCATTAGCACCAGCCCGTGTTCTTCAGAAATCTAATAAGGGGACTGGGCGAGATCCATCCAGCCTGCGGGTGAAATCAGCGCTCGCCCAGGGATCCTAGGCGAGGCAAAAAGCAGAAGTCCGGCCCATGACCTCCCTCTCAAGGCGCTGTTACCTTGTCAGATGAGGGCTTCTTAAGGAACTGTTGGCGGAGTCTAGGAAGCTGGGCCTAGTCTGGCCTACGTTGTGAAAAAATGTTATTTTGCTCTAACGAGAAATTTCTCTGAAAGCTGTTCTTCAAAGCCTGAAACTACCTTGGCGAAGCAGGCAACCCATCTATACCAACATCCACCGCGAGAGGGCGCGCCACCACAGCTGATGCCTGCTGACTGCCTTTGTCACCCGGTTTGAAGCCGCTGTGGAGCAGGTTTGAAGGCGGTTTGAAGCCGGTCCAACTGGCTTAGGAAAAGTAGCAGCCGCAGCCAGAGCAGACACAGAGCAAAGGGAACCTGAATTACCACTTCTGGCCTGGATTCCTTGGCATCAACTACAGTGTCTCATCCTTCTCTGCCCTGCCACACAGTAACCTTCCACTGTAGGTTTGTGGAAATGAATTGAATTCAGTACAGCTTGAAAACATCAGGGAAGTTACTAAAGCACCACTGTGTGTCTCCTCTTATTTGGGAGCAGGGTGGGACCAGCGGCTTAGACAAAGCTGTGGATGAGGTGAGCAGAGGCTGTCTGCTTCCTGCCGCCTGCCTTCTGGAGTTGTGGCCAGCGTGGCTTGTGCTGGGTACCTGAGCAGCCAGGAGGCAGCTCCCAGCAGAAGAGCAGGTACCTCAGGGCCTCTCAGGCTCTAACCAGCCCTGGTCTGCCTCTTGGTGTGCTCCATGGACTCTTTACCCCGAGGATTTACAAGGGAGACTCCTGTACGATCTAAGTAGGCAGACAAGTAGATGTTGGTATTTGCGCTCACTCCATCCATCCTTCCATCCTAGTCTATTTGGGACTAGCTTGTCTTGCGCTGTTCTTGCTCTGAGACAACTTGAGCAAGTGGTTGGGGCAGGTGGGAGGGGGCATCAGGGGGACTTTGCAAGCTTCTCCTAGTAGGTTTGTCAACCCCAGGAGGAGCAGGAGGGCTCCTAGTGGTTCAAGACCAGCCTGAGCAAGAGCAAGACCCCCAAACCTCCTAAAAATAGAAAAAATTGGCCAGGAGTTATGGCAGGCACTTGTAGTCCCAGCTACTTGGGAGGCTGACGCAAGAGAATCGCTTGAGCCCAGAAGTGTGAGGTTTGAGGTTGCTGTGATGCCAAAACACTCTACCAGGGGCAAGAAAGTGAGACTCTGTCTCAAAAAAAAAAAATAATTGTTGGTGGACAAAGAATACTAGGACTATATGGGTGATTCATTTTATTATCTAATGTCGAATCTTCTTGATTTGAAGAAGATGTGGCAAAAGTGATTTGAGTTTGTTTCTTAATGTGGAAATAGCACATATCACATGTGATCCCATATGGGCGCAATAATTTGGTGATCAAAATACAGACATGCATGCAGACATGCACATTTTCACAGGGCACCTTGCTATACAATTAAACCACCCACACAAGAGCCAGTCCCCCATCCAAGCTCAACATCTCCATCTTCAGTCTAAGCCCTCCAGACCTGTCTTTCCCCACTCTTGGAATCCTTGAATACAGATAAGCCATACAAAAAAGTGAAGGTCTTATCCTACCACCTGTCTTTGGAGGTGATTTGTTACTCCCCAATCCCACCCCCACAACAGAATCGTGCTGGGAGGTGAGCAGGATAAACCCATCAGAAACTCCCCTCGGGTGACCACTGGGCCTCACTCCCAGAGAGTCTGGCAGTTGGGGGATCAGCTCTTGCAGGTGATTGTCTGCATCTGAAGAGGGTGCACTCTGCTGAGGGACTACACTGTGGGGATGAGAAAACCCTTTGAAATGCTCTTCTTGGGGGAACCACAAAACCACATGCTTTAATAATAATACTACAGTCATTCAAAGTATTAAAATTCCTCTTTTGGAATTGCCAACAGAATCCCCCTCCATATAATCCAAATAATGTCATCTTCTTGGAAAGAACCTAGTTTACTATGATCATTTATTTCTCACCCAAGGACACTGAGACTCCCTGGGCATTAAGAAACCTGTTCTTAACCGGTTCTCATCCAGTAGACAATCTAATACATAACCACACAAGAGAAAAACTCAATTAAATTCAAGATGGGGGGAAGATGAAAGAGAGGGAGAGAGAAGGAAGGGGACTGGTGCTCCCACTCGATGGGCACAATGTAGGGGTGTATGGCTCACCTCCTGGTGACAGGACACAACAACAGGATTATACCTAACATATGCAAACATCATAACCTAATTCTTTGTACCCTCAAATTAACCTGACATTTAAAAAAGTCTTTTATTTTTTTGAGACAGAATCTCACTTTGTTGCCCTTGGTAGAGTGCCATGGCATCATAGCTCACAGGAACCTCAGTCTCTTGGGCTTCAGCAATTCTCTTGCCTCGCCTCCCTAGTAGCTAGGACTACCGGTACTTGCCACAACGCCCAGCTGATTTTTAGAGATGAGGTCCCACATTTGCTCAGGCTGGTCTTGAACTCCTGAACTTGGGAAATCCACCTGCCTTGGCCTCTCAGAGGGCTAGGATTATAGGTGTGAGCCACCACACCTGGCAAAAAAAAAAAGGTCTTTAAATAAAGAGAGACAGAAACCTGCTTATGGTTCTCGGTTGCCTCTCTTACTCTAGAGAGAAGCAAGATTCTACCACCTACAGAAGACAATTCCCAGAGTGACTAGAGGTCAGAGGGACACCCTGCTCCCAGGGTTCCACCCAAGGCATTCTGATTATGTATTAGATCACCCACAGGTAACCATACAGGTGACTTCACCGGACGCTCAATCCCATGTCTCACCTGCAGGCTAAGTCTGAGAATGCACACAGAAAAGCAGCCTGCCTCACACACAGGCTGGAGGAGGTTTGGTAGTCATTGTGGCTGCCCTGGGATGATATGAGATCATCAACACAGCACAGGGCTCTGGGGAAAAGGGAGGGGGACTGATGCTCCCACTTAATGGGCACAATGTAGAGGTGTATGGCTCTCCTCCTGGGGACAGGACACAACAACAGGATTATACCTAACAAATACAAACATCATAACCTAATTATTTGTACCCTCAAATTAACCTGAGGTTAATTTAAAAAATATTTTTTTAAAAAATATTTTATTTTTAAGACAGAGCTCAGATTAGGTCTGCCCAGCATTTGGGTGCACAAGAATTCAGGTGTTAAAGTCGCCGCATCCCAGGTATGTCCTGATGGCAGGCCAGCAACACCACTTCTGCCAGCTGCTTGGTGCCTACTGAATGCTTTCTCCACTCTGGTGTCTGGTGATGTAGCCCACATGCATTTATTTCAGTTAGTCTGTTGAATGGCATGAACACACTCATAACACAGATGGGCACCTAAGACTCAGAGAGATGAAATCACTCACCCAGTGTCACACAGCTTCTCCATGAGGAAGCTCTGTCAGATCAGGTGGAGAGTCAGCAGAGACTTTTACTGTCTTTCTTAAGGTTAGAGAGGCTTTGCCTGCATTCACGCAGCAAGTTAATACTGGAACCAGATGGCCCAGCCTGGTGCACTTTCCATACTCCATAAAATATCAGAGATAAGGGGTTCATTCACCGTGTCCCCTCTAGCTTTCTCTTTCCTAATAAATAGTGACCGTGAGGACCACCATGTTCACAACAAGGCAGAAAACTATGCATTACGAATCATTTTGTTATTGCACACTTGATCTTCAGTGAGGTATGTGTCTTTATCTACATTTTAGAGGCAAGGAAATGGAAACTTACCCAAGATGAGAACCTGCCCCAGGCAGCTAACAAAGTGCCAGAAAGGGGCTAAAATCCAACTGTTTTCTCCTTCGCCAGGAATATGTGAAAGGAATTTGGACTTTCTGCCAAGTCTCACATTTTCCTGTGTGAGATTTGGGCAAGGTAGGAAATGAGTTGTGAGCTTCATGCTGCTACAGCCCCCTAAAAAGTCTCCTTAAGGCATTTAAGAATGTGCCCTAAGACTAAGACAATGGTCCCCTACCAATCTTGGGAGAAAGCAGAAAAGTCTAACAAGATGGTCCTGAAAGGTGGGAGGTTTGCCTGTGTCAGAGCCCTAGCATCTGGGAGCTGCTGATGAGTAACCTTATATCCAACAGTCTTCATCCTTTTGCTTCGTGTTTGCCATGTGAACTTCCAAAGAGAGATTTGAACCTGTTGTTTGTATTTCTTTACTTAAAAACCTAGGAGACACAGGGTGCAGCGGCTCATGCCAGTAATTCCAGAACTTGGAAGGCCGAGGTGAGTGGATTGCCTGCACTCATAGGTTTGAGACCACCCTGAGCAAGAGTGAGACCCTGTCTGTAAAAATTAGCTGGGCATTGTGGTAGACGCCCGTAGTCTCAACTAATTGGAGCTACTTGGGAGGCTGAAGCAAGAGAATCGCTTGAGCCCAGGAGTTTGAGGTTTCTGTGAGTTGTAATGCCACGACACTCTACCAATGACAACAAAGTGAGGCTTTGTCTCAAAAAAAAGAAAAAAAGGAAGAAAGGGAGGGACAGAAGGAAGGAGGAAGGAGACATGAAGGAAGGAAGTTAAGAATGAGCCCAGTGGGTAATGCCCATACTTTAGTGAGTAGGGTGCCGGCCACATGAACCAGGGCTGGTGGGTTTGAACCCAGCCCGAGAGTGCTAAAACAAAAAATTAGTTGGGCATTGTGGAGGGCACCTGCAGTCCCAGCTACTCAGGAGGCTGAGGCAAGAAAATATCTTGAGCCCAGGAGTCTGAGGTTGTTGTGAGCTGTGATGCCATGGCACTCTACCGAGGGCAACAAAGTGAGTCTCTGTCTCAATTAAAAAAAAAAAAAAAACTGAACCCAATGGATGACTGCATCCAAAAAGGTGACCCAGACCAGCCTCCCCAAACATGAGGTGGACCAAAAGATCTCTATCCTTGCTGCCCACATAGCAGTTGGCTCAGCACCCAGAGCAGGGTTAAGGACACTCATAGAGGGAATTATGGGATGTGAGGTCAGGTAGCATAGGCAGCAAAGGGGGCCCAGTTGGACAAGAAGCAATAGGACACTCAAGTGTCCACAGAGTGGGCTAGGTGTAAGGTTGTCCCTAGAAGCAAAGAAAACTGGTTAAGCTGAAAGAGGCCTAGGAGGGGCATTTCCACTGCATTGGGCTTCTCTGTTCTTCCTCCCAAGAGGTGGTGTCTCCATCTGATTCCCTCCCCAAGACTCATGTGTCCTCCCTCCAAGGGAGGAAAGCCCCACAGATTCCAGCATGACTAGGCCTAAGGTGGTAATTGAGGCACCAGCAATGCAAATTCACATTATGAGACAGAGTAGGGTCCAGATCCTTTTTTCCAGCAGACTGAAGCCACCGGGCTTCCTGGAATTCCCGTCTACCCAACCAGCTGAAAGCAGCATCAGGATGACTCAGAGGACTGAATGGTGTGATGCTTGGTCCTAGGTGTGGCTCATGTTACAGGTGAGCATACCCAAAGTAGCTACAAAAGCTTCACATTTCACTTTACTGTTGTCACTGTGTTGTTACAGAGAAGAGCGTGGACTGTAGAGATGGTGATCAGCTATCAAGCAGGATATGTCTCTCTGAGCCAGATAAGCATCCTCACCATTAAGAAATTATCTTCCTCTAATCCTGTGGTTCTCAGTCACATTCTTGGCAGCTTTTAAAAATTACAAATTATATCAACCTGCCCCCTGCAGGGGTCTGGCTTGCCTGTCTGGGGTGGATCCTTGGCTATTTTCATTCAGACATCTGATTACAACTCCCCTGAGTCTGGCCAGAGCTGACACCCGTCCCCTGAGGAACAGAGTTGTGGCTCCCCCTGGACACTTTACTCTGCTCCTGTACCCTCCTCAGTGTTGCATGCTTCCCTCAGCACAGAGGCACTGCTGTGGACTGTAGGCTGTGGCCTCATGCCATGATCACCTCCATGCCATAGGTTATGTCCCTTCTCCAGGAGCATAATGACCCTCCCTGGGCCACAGACTACCTCAAATGCCTTCACATGCCTGCACAGACCTATCTAGCACAAAGAGAACATTCTACTGAAGTTTCTGAAGATTTCTCAGGGAAGAGCAAAAAATCAAAGTCTGGTAAATTTATGCTTTCCCCAGATTCCAAAGGAAAGTCTCTTTGCTTAGGCCCTTTACAAACCAGTCTTTCCCCAGTGAAATCATATGTCTTCTGGGTTGTCCTCCATCACTCACACTCCATCTGTCCTCCACTAACCCCCGTCCCCCCAATGAGGACACCATTCTACTGATCCAGCTCCTCTTTCTAGGTAATTGAACAGGCTGAAACAGTCACTGGGGGTAGCAGCTGGACATTCCTGGGTGTCTGGTGATGCCTGAGTCCAAAGAACATCAAGCCTGGAGAAGCTGAGCTCACCTAGACTCCTGGTCCTGGGAGGGCACAGGTTGAGTCCCCAGACCCTTCTGCACATGTTCACCAGGGCAAGTACAGAAGGGCTTCTTTCATTAGCTCAAGCACCTGTTGGGTGGAACATCTGTACAACTTCCAGGACATGTGTTAGATATTGAGGCCTGAGCAGTCTTAATGCAAGGTGAGGAAGGATATATTTCCTTGATTACTAAGATGTGTCTTACTTCCCTGAGAGTTAGAAACTCATTGTTCAGCAGAGCAACATTTGGTTTCTTTCCTGCTCCACCACATGCCTGTTGGGATAATTAAGGTCACACAATCACCCACTCTTGTGTCTCAGGGGGTGTTGAAGCTGGATTATTCTAGTTAGGATCCAATTAAATGGTTTTGTCTGCTGGAAAAGGTGAGGAGGGCGGGCAGAAGTTGGGACATTCAGAGAAGAACAAATAAAATTCAGATCAGGGAAATAAATAACTCTCTCATTTATTTAGATGACTAGTCTATATAGAAATAAACACAGCGGGTGGAGGCAATATAGCTGACTGGAGCCAACTTTCCACAGAGGCTCCCATCCAGAAGAAGAGTTAAAGGACAGAAGTTTGGCAAGTAAGCTGATGGTCTGGAGTTGAACCAAGAAAGAAGGTTGAAGAACACATATCAACCCTGCTGAGGTGAGCTGCAACCCCAAGGAAACAAATGATAGGTACAAAATCCATCACCAAAAGGATGGGAGTCCCCTCCCCCATGAGAACGACTCATAGTATACTTTCTACAAACAAGCTAGCAGAGTTCTGATAGCCTCCTATTTTATCCCACAGGAGAGGCCCTCTAAAAATTGAAACTCCTTCCCCAGAGATACCCACTAACACTAGTGGCACTCTCCCGCCAGGCATAAAACTGTATATATTCTCTAACTGCAGTTCTGAACTCCCAGCACTCCCCTCCACTCTCACCCTGAGGTCTGGAAGCCTGTCCCCCATGGAGTCCAGATTCTGGGGCATTGTCTCAAGAGGTGTGAAGAAGGCATGGGTTGTTGCAGGTCTGTGCTGATTCTGTGACACAGGGGTAAAGAGAAGACTGTGGGCCTAAAGAGAGAATAAGAAAGGAGACAAGCAGTGCCCCATGGCACAGAGCAGCAGGACTGTAGACCTAAAGAGAGAAGGAGAAGCAGTGCCCCATGACTCAGAGCAGCAGCAGGAACAATAGGGCTCACACCCCTGGGGATATTTTGGAGACTCCCCACTTCTCTTGGTAACTGGTGGCAGCTGCTGGTGGAACAAATCTTGGATGGAAATGCAGGCCCTGTGAATAAAGGGTATGCCTGAGGTGGTACCTGCCCAGGCAGGGCACTGTGGGGACAGAGAGTAGAATACACGTGCACAGAGATGGCATATTCCCAGGGTATGGCTGAATCAGAAATATGGCTTTAGTGAGCCTAAGAAGCACCTGGCCCCCAGGGGAACATAGCTGAGACAAAAGCAGGCAACAGAACCAGCCCAGGGAGAAACAGACATTGAGAACTGAATGTGAGCTTTAACTGCCCCCTGCCCCAACACAGAGTGCAGCTGAAACAGAGACACCAGCTCCATGAGAATTGACATAAAGGCAGTAGCACATGGCGGGGCTGAGCTGCAGTTTCTGTGAACTCAAATAGAGCCTGGCCTGCAGGGGAATAAAGATGGGTCAGAAAAGCTAATTCTGCCAGAATATAAGTGGCAGCAACATTAATCTGGGGTGGGGCTGGAACTGAGTGAACTGCCCAGCTTCCATTAAGGACCTGAGGTTGTCAGACTTTAGCTCCCCCTGCTGACTGGTAGCAGAGTGAGGCAGTCTAGCAGAGGAGACATAGATCTCCCTGTGACTCAGGCAGGTGCAAACCACTAGAGCATCTGCTCATTGGAAGGAACTGGGTCACAGCCCTGCAGGGTTACCAGTGACTGGGTATGACAGAGGTGCGAGGTAGAGAAGGAGGCATCAACCTTCCTGGACTAATTCATTTGCTGGGCAGGTCCTTCTGACTCCACAGAGCACTGGAGTGAGTCATACTTCAGCTTCCAGCAGACCACTGCTATCTAGCTGCTCGAGACTTTTCAAACTCTCCCACTTAAGACTGGGTGCTGACTGGGACAATTGATTTGGAACTCTTGATGTGGGTCAATCACCTGAGGACTATCCAAAGTGGTACCCCAGGTGCGTGGTTGTGGGAAGGTTCAATTTTCCTTTTCCAGTTGTTGCCCGTGAGGATCAGGGTGACTTAGTTGCTGGTATTTCTCCACAGCTGAGACTTCAACCCACAGTTACAGATTCACTAGGATTTGACTGAGACCAGCTGAAAATAAGACAGAGCCACTTAGCCCCACCATACCAAGCAGGTCCCCAACATTTCAGGCTGTAGCACTGTATGGGTCCTTTGCTAAGCTCTAGGGGAAAAGGTACAGACACCAGTCCCAGCTCTTGGGCAAAGGTCTGGTTAATCCCTATCCCAGAAGTTTTCTCAAGAACTCAATGAATTCAAAGACAAAATCACTAAAGATTTTGACACATTGAGACAAGAACTTGCAGCCCTCAATGATCTGAGAAATACCATACAATCCCTCAGTAACAGAATAGAACAGGCAAAAGAAATGCTTTCTGATATTGAAGATGAAGCTTTTGAATGCTCCCAAATGCTCAAAGAAGAAGAGAAGTGGAGAGCAAAAATGGAATGGAATGGAAAGAGCTCTGGGATGATTCGAAGAAAACAAATATTCGCCTTATAGGAATTCCTGAAGGCAACAAGCTGGTTTCAAAAGGCCCAGATGTTCTACTCCATGAGATAATGGAAGAGAACTTCCCAGACATGCCAAGAGATTCTGAAATTCAGATAGCAGACAGTTTCAGAACCCTAGCATGACTCAACCCAAATAAGACATCTCCCAGACACATTATAATTAACTTCACCAAAGTTAATATGAAGGAGAAAATTCTGCAAGCAGTCAGACGTAAGAAAACCATAACATACAAAGGGCAGAATATTAGAATGACTGCAGATCTCTCTGCTGAAACATTTCAAGCTAGAAGAGGTTGGTCATTGATATTTAATCTCCTAAAACAAAATAATTTTCAACCCAGGATCTGGTATCCAGCTAAACTGAGTTTCATTTATGATTGAGAAATTAAATACTCTAATGACATACACATGATGAAAAAAATTGCCATAACTAAACCAGTTCTCCAGAATATTCTCAGACCTATCCTCCCTAGTGACCAGAGCAATCCTCTACCACCAAATTAAACTCACTCAGAAATTTTTGAACAAATTCCAACTTCCACAGTGGCAAAAGGATTAAAAATGTCCACTGGACTTTCAAAAAACTCAATACCCAAAATTCTACCAGGCTTATCAATATTCTCAATTAATGTGATTGGTTTAAATTGTCCTCTAAAGAGGCACAGGTTGGCTGACTGGATACAAAAACCCAGGCCAGATATCTGCTGCATACAAGAGTCTCATCTTACCTTAAAAGATAAATATAGACTCAGGGTGAAAAGATGGTCATCTATATTTCAGGCAAATAAAATCAGAAAAAAGCAGGTGTTGCAAATTCAGTCATAGATACAATAGGCTTTAAACCAAAAAAAGTAAGGAAAGATAAATATGGTCACTTCATATTTGTTTTGGGTTTTTTAAAAATTTTATATATTTATTTATTTTATTAAATCATAGCTGTGTACATTAGTACAAAAGAAAATCCCGTGAAGGTTATGTCGAACAGTTGGATGAAAATATTTCTGATTGATTACTATGCAGCCTTAAAGAAAGATGGAGACTTTACCTCTTTTGTGTTTACATGGATGGAGCTGGAACATATTCTTCTCAGCAAAGTATCTCAAGAATGGAAGAAAAAGTACCCAATGTACTCAGCCCTACTATGAAACTAATCTATAGCTTTCATATGAAGGCTAAAACCCAGTTATAACATAAGAAATGGGGAAAGGGGCAAGGGAGGGGAGGGGAGGGTGGAGGGAGGGTGATTGGTGGGATCACACTTATGGTGCATCTTAGAAAGGTACAAGTGAAAATTACTAAAAGTAGAATATTAATGTCTTCATATAGTGATTAAAAGGCCATGAAGGCTATGTTAAATAGTTCAATGAAAATATTTTAGATTGTATATAAAGTCAGCACATTGTGCCCCATGATTGCACCAATGTACACAATTATGATTTAATAAAAATTAAAAAAAAATAAAATAAAAAGCCTGTGAAAAATCCCTTCTGTTTAAGATAAATGTACCAAGAGGTTTGTACAAGGATTAGAGAAAGCTGCCACTCAGAGGGCTCTGGCCCACCTGGTGCTGGGGCTATGGCAGTTGGCATGGCCAATTCCAATCCCTGCTTGCTAATACTGCTGAAGTTTAACTGCTTCATGTAATAAGCTTGGTCTGGTCTGATCTGGCTTGGGCCATGAGCAGGATGGAGATGGTGAAAATGACTATGTTCCTGGAAGCTGATTACATTCTTCCTCTGTCTTGGATACACTATGCTGGTGTTCAAACCATCCTCTAAAAGCTCAATTTGTATAATATGTGAAATTGAAATGTGGTAATACTACAAGTTGCTGTAATGATGTCTTAAAAATATAAATTATGTCTTCTTAGAACAAAAGGTCAAATGGTCCCCTTTAGAATTATCAAATGTCAGTCAATTCAGTTGGACTAACTTTAAGAGAGTTAAACACATCATCACCAAAATCTCACTGATAACAGTCACAAGTTAGTGTTTTTTGAGGCCTTACCATGTATCAAACACTGTACTAAGAACAGATCCCATAGGAAAGGGGCTGGGCCAGCTTTCTCTAAATCAAGCCATATAGAGAATCAGGTAAACCCCTTCTCACTAATAATAGGTTGAGTGTTGGTTTTTCAATATTCCATGCCTTCAAGTTCATGTGGAGAATGTTACAAGAAAACCTTCACCTTTTTACTTCCAGCAATACAATGAGAGAATTTTGGTGTGCATCTCAAGTGACTCACTCCCTGCTTACGAGGGCAGATGATTGTATTTTCAGAGATTAGTCTTTCTCACTGGGGGGAAGATGATGGGTCCTTACAGAGCATTTTAGCAGAATTCAAGAAGTGATGATTATTAAGTTATCAAGACATTTAGAAATTAGATTTTCTATTGACAGCCCTGTGTTCTAATATTTGGAAGCAGATCATCTTCCTCTTTAGTAGACAAATATCAGAGCCCTAAAGAATGGAATGAAGAGCTCTGTTCTCTCACCGTGGCAGCTTAGTGAGCTTAATACTTTTTCCAAACAAAGTGGTTGAACACAGCAAATAAAGCGGGATGTGTTGAATTGGGAAAACGGGGTATAATGGACAAAACGCTGCCTTTGAAGGCAGAATATGAAAATTCGGACAACTTAGAGGCTAGGAAAATCCCTTTACAGCAGGGCTCCATGAAGTTTGCTTCTGGTATATGAGGTGCTATGTCAGAGGTGTGCTGAGTTGAATTAGAAATCATGTTCTGGACAATCCTGTATGCTGTGGGAATGGCCCCACCTTGAATGCTCTGATTTTGATTAATTGCTACAGCAAATCTGGGATTTAATACTTCTCATGACTTCTGATATCTTCACAGGGGCCAAGCTTCATGGTGAGGTCATTCAGAGCTGCTAGGGCTGGAATGGGAGCATCAGAATAGAAAATCAGGTCAGGTGATGGGTAGACTGTGTTTGCAGGATGACAAGTTAAGTCTAGATAGGGGCAGGCCAGGGGCAAGGCCAGACTTGGCAGGATATGTCAGATCCAAATCAGGGTAAGTTGAGACTCAGAGAGATGCTCACAGAGGCCCATAGAGAATTGACAGGCAGGAAAGATGGGGAAACAAGGACATGTCTACAGTCTAGTGAATTTACTTAGTGGAATGGGTTGTAGCTGGAAGGCTAATGATCTGCATCTTTGGGTGACTAGGGAGGAGAGTGGAGATCAGGTCACTTCTGGAAGTCCTTTTCAGCTCTAAATCCTGAAACTTTGTGAGCTTGGGTTGCAGAAATATTAATATGGCTGAACCTGGGCTCCAAGTTAACATTGACACTTCATAGCTGCCAGGTTCTATGATGTAAGTTGATATCAAAAGGTTCTGAGATGCTGATTGGAGGTGCTTGGGATCAACCTGGTTGTGCTTCTGGCTTCAGCCTGGGGTATGAGAAAGATGAACAAAGGCTGCAGAAAGGCAGGAGTTATTCACTTTGTTGTTTCAGCATGTATTTGGTTGGGTGAGTGCCTTGAGATTTTTAAACATTATCTACTTTTAAATCAAGTTAGGCACCTTATAAATCAAAATGATAAATGATTGATAAATAAACTGTCATTGCTACAATTAGATTCTCCATTATACTTGTATGCTATAATTTAAAATGTAATTTCCTTCGAAGCTCATAAAGGCAGTGCAGTAATAGGGTGTCACAACGTATTAGGGGCCTGTGCGAGCATTGTGGCTGAGCATGCACCTTGATGAAGTGCAGGATTGAGCTGTAGGGTTTAATGCAAAAACACATGTTTGACTGTGGGTTCAGGGACAGCTACACGGCATTCAGGGAGGTGAGGTTTTGAGTTAAATAAGAGGGAGACTAAAGGAGAAAGAAATCTTCCAAATGGATAGCAAAAAACGTGAGCCAGCACAGGCGTGAGCATTGGACTGATGGCTGAAGATCTCAATTCCAACTGTAGCTCATTAAGATCCAGGTGATCATTTAAGGACATTTATCATGAAAGATAGATATACAAGGTGGCCATAAAGTTCATGTGCAATTTAAAATGCATACAAGCTATGGCCACCCTGTATTATTTCACAACTCATTTTCTCCAGCTGAGCAGCGAGAGGACTAAATTTCGGATGAGCCATTAAACTCAAATTTTTGGAAATGAAATTTGGGGATCTGCACTTCTGATAAATGTGATCCTGGTGATTCTGATGCAGCCACATCTATTCCAGTCTCCAATCATTTGGGAACAACAGATATAATGGTTTATAACCTTAAGACAAATTCTACAAAGGCAAGGCTCAATGACTTCTGATTTGTCTCTCTGGGATTTAGCCAAATTCATATTTCATTATCCATGTGGGCATTTAGTATAGTCTTACAAGTATATATATTTTTCTACACTCAAAACTGTTGTGGCTTCCCTTAACCATTATCTGTGTGAGCCATTATGTTTGAATATACACGCCAAATTCAAGGCCAATACTAGCTTCTGAATTCCTCAGGCATCTTTCCCCTAATGACCACCCACAACTCCATGAATGACTATCCTGCTCATGAAGTGACCTCTAAACCATCTTTCCTACTAAGTAGGTGTTCAAGTCACACCTCCCTCAGTCTCGACCCAGTAGAGAGTGTTCTCTCTAAAACAGAATGGCTGTTTTAGAATGGAGGGGAGAGCCCCTGACTCTCAGAGAAGGGTCAGGTTTCTGCAAACATTTTAAATCCCTACCATTTTCCTTCTCATAGCTCATTAGAGCCATATCTCCACATTTACATTCTGCCCACAGAGGGAGCAGAATGGATGTCACCAGGCTGGTGTTAAATCAACAGTCCCTGTGCTCACAGAGCCCTTTGACCTGAGCTTTTTGGAATGACCTGAGATCATTACAGACTCAGTCAAGTGTGGTTGTGAGGGTCTGGTTGGTGTCAGAAACCCTTGTGCCCATTTATAATTTCTCTTGTAGCTCTTTCCTTGTTCCCAAATTGGCCATCAAGTGGTTCAATTGACCTTGAAATGTAGATTGTAAACTGTGACTTGAGAAAACCAGAGATTCCAAAGTGATTTTTTTTTCTCCTCAATTTGGCTTCAACCTGTCATGCATTTGAAAAAATTTTCCAAGGATTCTTCTTTCTTTTTTTCCCCTCTCTTTCTCCCAGCATAAAAGGATGCAGGGCACTTTACTTGGGCAAGGCCTCGTTAGCTAGAGTTCTTGTTCAGACAGGTCCAACTAGTCATTAAAATTAATGAACCCAGCTTCCTAGACCTTGATTGGAAGTTAACACTGTACAAGAGGAAGTTGATCAGACTCGCTCTTGGAATGGGAGAATTTCCCTAACCTGTTTCTCCAGGCTGCCAATAACCTAACAGGGAAATTTTTCTCCTAAGTTTTGTCAGGAGGTATGATGTTAGATTTGGTGAAGCTAAGAATTAATCTAGGATAGCACGTTGATTAGCACTTGGGCAGAGCTTGCACCGTTTAAGGTTTCCAATAGACTGTATCAAACCATCTTGCCACCACCTTGGCCTCTGGCTTGATTCAAGAATTGGCTCAGTAATGATACCGGTCTGTAGTTTTCTTTGTTTGTTGAGTCCTTTCCTGTTTTTGGTATTAGGGTGATATTTGCTTTGCAGAAAAAGTTGGGTAGGATTCCTTCCTTCACGATGTTGAAATGTATGGCAGACCCCCTGGGCAAAAGACTCAACTACAACTCGGACTTTACCTTACAAATGCAAACAATGTGACCTAATGGCATTTACCTTTATATTAAACTGAAAAAAAAAAGAAAGAAAAAAAAAGGAATTGGCTCAGATGTTTTCTAATGCACTCTGCCATCACCCTGATGCATTCTCTTTATCTCTTCTTTTCTCCTGTTCCATCTTTCGTATTCTTTATGATCAGCTTCCAGGTTCCTATATCTTATTTATCTCTGCCTCGTGGGCACCTAGAGCCTGGCAGGTAAATATTATTGAATGGAAATGGATATCTGTAAGTATATCTAGTTCTTGTGAATTAATCCAAAGCATGGGGAAAAAAGTGACAAGTAGGAACTGAGTAATTCATCAATTCATAAACTTGAAAAATCCAGAGAAGAAATTCACTCTAATTCACCAAGTCACAGATAAAGAAACTGATACATACAGTGAAGATGAGATTTTCCCAAGACCACTTGAGTTGGAACAGGGATGGCCACCAGGCCTCTTGCCTCTCTGCAGAGTTCTCCTTCCATCATATAATGGAATGTATGAATCCTGGGCCATCGTGTTTTGAACCCCGGAGCGCTGAAGTTTATAAATTCTAACAACTTGTAATTCAGCAGAGGTATTGGGGAAATCCCGCTGTAGTTTTACTTCATTTTGCCTGAGAGAAGTTATGTGTAAATCTAATCGCATTTGAGAAATAGAAGGAAATTGCTCGATTTAAATTAATCCCATAGTCAAGTCTTTCACAAAGCCAGGCATCCTTTTTATTTTTATTTTTTTAATGTGAATATGTGCACAGCCTAATTAATCTATTTTTCTTACTTTGAGTTCTTTTGAAAGTGAGGACCTTCTCATTTAGGAATATACCAGACCCCAAAGGTGAGGATAGAAAATTATCAGGAGGTGACAGTTTAGGAAGCTCAGATAATCTTCTAAATAGACTGTCATAGGACCAGTATATTTATGTACTTGTAGTCCTCATCCCTTCCCCTCTCACTTCCTTTCTTTCCTCTATTTTCTCCTTTTTTCCTGTCTTTTTTTCTCAAACAGCATGAAGGTGAACATGCTACATGGAATTTTGAGTATTTTTCTGCCTTTAGTTTAAAGATGGTACCTGTTTTCTGCTCAGCTGAGCACCAAGGATGGGTGCAGGATCCAGGCAGCTGGGATTGGTCACATTGCCAGACTCCCTAGAGTACTCAGTAAATTCTCATCAGTGCTGATGCAAGTGCTGATTCAGAAACTTCACACCCACCTCCAAAAAATTCCAGAAGCTGCACTTATTAAACATCTCTGTATGCAAAATGCTTTGCTGAGAGCTTTGGAAAGATGGAGAAACACCTGAGGCCTCTTCCCAGGTTTATATGTCCAAGGGCCTGGGAAAGCCCATGCTGTGTGAGTGAGGGCAGGACTGCTCCCATAGAGGTAATGGCAGGAATTAAAGTGCAAACTGCAAAGCTGGGTATAAGAGTCTTAACCATCCTCTGGATGCCTCAACTGTAGGTGTAGCCCTGAACTTTCAGTCGCTTTGTATTAAATCGCTTATTTGCTTTAATGTGGTAGCTTTTCTTCAGAAGTCTAAAATTGCCAAAGTGGGTAGACTGAAAAGCGCCAATGCTGCAAGTTTAGAAGAACTGGGCCTGGAATGGTGCAGACCATTTGACTCCAATTGTCAGGATATGTCAGGACCTCCTGTGGCCGAACTCCTCAAGCCATTCAAAACATTATGGTTGGGGAGCAGGGTGGGGGCTTCCTGGCCAATGGGACTACTTTTTAAAATCAAGATTTTCTGCAGCTGCAGGCACAGATGTGGAGAGAAGGGACTTTTTTTTTTTTTTCTTGAGAAGGGAATACTTTTACACTGCTGGCGGGATTGCAAATTAAGACTTCCTCTTTGGAAAAAAGTATGGAGAGTCCTCAAAGAAATCAAAATAGACTTCCCGTTTGATCCTGTAATCCCATTACTAGGCATCTGCCCAGGAGAAAAACATCATTTTATCATGAGGACTTTTGCACTAGATTGTTTATTGCAGCTCAATTTATAATTACCAAGATGTGGAAACAATCTAAGTGCCCATCAACCCATGAATAGATTAACAAACTGTGGTATATGTATACCATGGAATAATAATCAGCTTAAAAAAAAGATGGAGACTTTACATCCTTCATATTAACCTGGATGGAGTTGAAACACAGTCTTCTTAGTAAGGGATCGCAAAAATGGAAAAGCAAGTACTCAACATACTCAATACTAATATGAAGTCAGTAGATGACCCAATCCATGCCCCCACAAAAGAAAAACTCAATTTAATTCGAGTTGAGGGGAGGGGAGGGAACAGAAGGAAGGGCGTTTGATGTGCTCCCACTTAATGGGCACAATGTAAGGGCATACTGTCCCTTGGCACAGCTCCTGGGTGCCAGACAACTACAAGAGGGACTTTACCTAACAAATGCAAACCTTGTAACCTAATCGTTTGCACTCTCATATTAATCTGAAATAAAAAAATAAATAAAATCAAGCTTTTGATGTTTTATTCCCCCTCAGTTTAAAAGAAAAATTCATATGTCAGGCATATTGGCTATTTGTGTCTATGTGGCAATGTTTATTATTTTCTTTTTCCTTTTTTGTTTATGTAATTAATTTTGGGGGGTACTATTGGTAGATTGCATTGGTAGTTTTAATTCTTCACTCTTCCCTGTATTTCCCATGTTCACACCTCTTATCAGGTGCCTATGGAGTTTTTTTCCAGAATGACAGAACATATTTGCCCATTCCTTGATGTTAGGCTTAGCTATTGTGACTTGTTCTGACCGATAGAACAAGCTAGAAATGATGCTAGGCCAGTTCTGAGCCTAGACCTTCAGAGGCCTCATGTGTTTCCTCTTGCTTTCTGTCCCTCTGATGTCATCTTAAGAAGAATATGTGTCAGCTGGACTTCTGGCCCAGGGATGGAGAGATACAAGGAGCAGAGGCAGCCTGTCTGAGCCCACCATAGATCCACTTGCCTCATACTCTGCAGGTGTGTGAGTGAGCCTGGCTGGGAAGTGGCTTGGCTGAGCTCAGTGCTGGGTAGCTGATGGATGATCAGGAGCTATGATGAGAGACTATTGCTGACACTATTGAGTTTTGGGCTGATTTGTTGTTCAGCAATACATTGTGCAAAAATACAGGGTGGACATAAAGTTCTTATGTAATTTACTGTGTTAAATTGTCTTTTTTTATGTATATAAATTCAACTTACCTGTTTTATTTATTTTTCCTTTCTTAATTCTTTATTAAATCATAACTGTGTACATTTATGCATTAATGGGGTACAATGGGCTGATTTGATATACAATGTGGAATGCTTACATCTAACTCATTAACATAACCGTCTCCTTGCTTACTTATTTGTTGTGGCAAAAACATTCATACTCTTTCTATACTATTAAGAATAGAGTATGAATGTTAAACTATCTGAAATGGCACACAAACTTTATGTCCACTCTGTATATTTTTAAAAATTTTGATGCAGTTGAATTTATCAATCTTTTATTTTATTGCATCTGAGTTTTCAGTTATAGTCAGAAAGGTTTTCTCCGTATGCTGGCCATAACGGGATCACGTATATTTTCTTCTAGTGCTTGGATTGTTTCACTTTTTACATTGATAGCTCTGATCCTTTTGAAGTTTATTCTGGTATATGACATATAAATCCAATATTATTTTTTCCCAAATGACCATTTAGTTGTTCTAACATCACTTATTTACAAAGTCATGTTTTCCCCCAGAGATTTGAGATGGGTTTTATTGCATACTAAATTTCCATATTTAGATGGGTCTATTTCTAGGTTTTTTATTCTGTCGTATTGATCTATGTGTTTGTTCATTTGCAAGTGCACACTGTTTTAGTCATAGGAGTTTGCATTATGTTTTAGTTACACGGTGGAGCTAATCTTTATGAGCTAAAATTGGTTTAAGTGATGAAGGACGGTAGCCCTGAGGAGGGTGCTATTTAAATTGAATTATAAATAGTAAGAAAGAGGTATTCATGTGAAGAATATTCTTTGGAGATAGAAGGGCTAGAGCAAAGACTGGAAGTTGGGGAAACGCTTGGAAATGACTTGAAGCCGGTGTCAGATATCACCGGGACATGGAGGCCTTGCTTGAGAGCTTGGATTTTGTTTAAAATTCAGTAAGAAGTCACCAGAGAGTTTTAAAAAGAGAAAGCTGGGATAAGGGAGGAAGCGGGGAAAGACTCACTTGGACTGACATTGTGAAGAGTTCCCTTTGGCTGAGACGGAGGAATGGACCGTGGGAGTCAGGAGAGGAAGTGGTGAGGCCAATTAGAAGGCTCCATCACCAGGGCACATGGTGCAGCTGGACAGGGAGTGACAGCACGGCCCGTGAGGATGAATGAACCGATGACTTAGGGTACTGGCGAGCATGTGGGTACACGGCGGGCATGAGTGAAGCATGTTTGTCCACTTCTGCATGTGGACAAACAGAAGAACTGATGACAACTCCTCTGTTTTTGATTGAGGAACTAGGGAAGAGAAGAGAAAAGCAGGTTTGAAGATAAAAATCAACAGTTCTGTTTTGATTATGTTGACTCTGAGATTCCTTCTACATATTGAAATAGAAATCTTAAGTAGGCAATGGGGTACATGTGTTTGTGACTTAAAGGGAGATCATGGAAACATAAGTTACAGAGTCACTTTCAGGTAGGTGGTATTTGAATTATGGACCAGATAGGTTTACTTAGGAGAGGCTTTAACAGTTGGTGTCTATTTTAATACTCTTATTGAATAGCCCAAGGCCATATAACAGAATAATCATATCATTCATTTGCTATAATTCAGCATATTTTACTGGATATAGACTTTTTTTTTTCAGCAAGTATTTATTGAAAGCCTAATTTTTAAGAGACTGTATCTTCTTACCTGTCTGGTACTCGGCTAATCCCTGAGGGCAGGAGCAGGATGAAGATATAGAAGAATTCTGAATATGTATTCCTGTCTTTGAAACTCACATTCTATTAAAAGACTTGAAAAGACATGAAAAAGCGAACATTGTGTTTTTCCGTGTAAATTCAGCCAACAAGAGAAAAAATGTATAATAAGTTCTAGAAACAGAGGAACATAATGTCTTTTCCTAACTCATCTTGAGTTTGCCTAGGCAAGTCTGCATGAGAAAATCACTCTCAGAGCAAAAACACTGGAAAAAGCCACAGAGGCAATTCCTGTCCTGGCTGCTTGAGCTGGACTGAGGGTAAGTATGAGTCAGGTGTGCTAACATTTCAACTAAACAACACTCAGCTTCAGGAACGATCATGGCTACATCTTAGCATTTTTGCACTTGATTTCAGGCCCTGTTCTTCTGCAATCTCATTCTTCTCTGGTGGTTTGGCGTCCCCTCTCTACAAATGACCCTCAATATTAATTCCATACTACTTATCTCTAAACTTCTGGCTCATGTATCCCACTTATTCTATACAGAACCAATTTATCTGAAAGAGTCACGTGGGCCCTTGCAATGTGTAACCAACACAGGACTAAGTTAACCTCATCCTTTCAACTGAGCAGACAAGTGATCTGCCTGATCTGGAAATGTAGTCACCAGCTACCCTCTACCACCCTCTTTCCCATACCCAATTAGTCACCAATCTCTGCCAGTTCCCCCCGCCCTGTTTTTTTAATTGTGGTAAAATTTATATAACATAAGATTTATAATCTTGCCCATTTTTAAGTGTATAGTTTAATGGCGTTCACATTGTTGTACAACCATCCCCACCATCCATCTCATGACTCTTATCATCTTGTAAAACTGAAACTCTTGTAGGAGAGTCAGGGGTCACCTCCAACCCCCTTTAGCTCTTAGTGGGCTCTTTGGCTGAATCTAGAAACCAAATCGATACCAGGCAGATCAACAAGAGAAAAGCATACACGTTGTATTAATTTTGTAGGTACATGGGGAATCGCCCAACACAGTGAAGTCCAAAGAAGTGGGCAAAGCAAGATGCTTTTAAACTTTTTAGACAAAGAATGTTAATTTTAAGAAGAAATGACAAGACAAAGGGATATGGCTAGGGGCTGTACATTTCTAGCACAGTCACTAGGAGGAATATGGAAATGTATTAATACAAAACTAGCGGAAGATGAAGATGACTTCATGAAGTATATATTTTTTGTCCATTGTAGCACCCCCTTGCCAGTCTCTGGTGATGAGGGCTATTTTTTTCACTGTGGTAAGGAGAGGGTACTCCTTCCAGAGAAATCTTCATGGCTTGCTACATACAGAAAGAGACAGGTTAGCTACTATAGTTTCTCCAGTGTTTTCAGCTCAAAATCATCACTTTACCAACTCAGCCCATTTTGGGAGTGGCACATCTTCTATGTCTTCATCCTATATCCATTAAACAATTACTCCCTATCCTTCCTCCCCGCCCTTGGAGAGAGGGAAACATTCTTTTTATCTCTAGGAATTGGACTACTTTAAATACCTTACACAAGTGGAATCATATAGTATTTGTTTTTGGTGACTGGTTTATTTTACTTCATATAACACCCTTAAGGTTCATGCACGTTGTGGTTTATGTCAGAATGTCCTTTCCTTTTTTTTTTTTTTTGAGACAGAGTCTCAGTAGAGTGCCATGGCATCACAGATCACAGCAACCTCAAACTCTTGGGCTTAAGTGATTCTCTTACCTCATAGCTGGGACTACAGGCGCCCACCACAAAGCTTGGCTAGAGAATGTCCTTCCTTTTTAAGATTGAATAATATTCTGCTGAGTGTATATAACACATATCAAGTTAATTTGTGGCCTAACATGTGGTCTATCCTGGAAAATGTCCCATGCTCAATGAGAAAAATGTATATGGCATTGTCATTGGGTGAAGCGTTTTGTATATGTCTGTTAGATCTAGTTGATTCATTATATAATTCCTCTATTTCCTTACGTATGTCTGCTTACTCTATCCATTGAGAGTGCGTATTAAAGTCTTTCATATTGTAGAACTGTCTATTTCTTCCTTCAATTCTGACAGTTTTTGCCTCATTTATTTTTATGGACTATTTTTAGGTTATGTAAATGTCTATAATCCTTCTATCTTCTTGCTATATCAAGGTTTTCACTAATATATAATGCCCTTCTTTGTTTCTTGTGAACTCTTTTGACTTAAAGTCTATTTTGTATAATTTTACTATAACCATCCCTGCTCTTTTAATAACTGTTTATATAGACTATCTTTTTCCATAATTTCACTTTCAATCTGTTTGGTGAGTCTTTTATAGACAGCAGGCTCTGACAATTTTTACCTCCTAAGCGTTTCTTATTTATTTCTTTATTTCAAAAAAATTCTTCTTTTTTTTTTTTTCAGTGACAAGGTTTCACTATGTTGTCCAGGCTGGAGTATAGTGGCCATTCATAGATGTGATCATAGTATACTACAGACTCAAACTCCAGAGCTCAAGCCATCCCCCCTCATCAGCCTCCCAGGCAGCTGGGACTATAGGTGTGCCCCACTATGGCAGGTTTCCTAGGCATTTCTTGAATTTCTTAATCCTACGATTTACTCTCTGAGTTTCCAACCACTAATTTAGGCCTTTATTTCTCTTCCTTGGTCTATTGTGGTCATCAACTAACTGGCTTTCTGATATAAATTTCATCACCTTTAATCCATCCTCCTCACTGTAGCCAGAATGGACAGTAGGTCTCCATGTCAATTGTTACCTTAAAGCTGTCCCCTCCCTGTCCTCGATGACTGTTCATTTTGCTCTAAAACATTCTTTGGCTTCTTGGTGCAGCTGTCAAGGTCTCACTGACAGAGTTACGGTGAATAGTATGGTGGCTGTCTCGACACAGCACAACTGCTGCTGTTCCTGTGTGGCTGTCCCCACCTCTCCTGTGCATTCCTGCTCCTCCTTGGGACTAGACTGGGGGTGGGGCAGGAGAGGAAACACCTCCTAGGAGTTGTCCCAGAGCACCGAACTCCCCTTGCCAGAATCTGTGAAATCTACCTTTCATTTACCTTTGGCTGCCTCTAGACGTGTATTTACCTGTAAAAACAGAACTTTTAGTTGTCTAGTAACCACATTAAAAAAAGGAAAAGGAAAGGAGTGAAATTAATTTTAATGATGCATTTTATTTAATCAAATATTATAAAGTACTCGTTAAAGTTAGTTTTCATGAGATGATCAGCTCCTGGGACCAGATTATAAATGTATAATAAATATAGGTATAGTATTTACTATTTTATTTACCTTCCTACATGAGACAGTGATGAGGATTTCAGAGAAGGAAGGATGAGAAATATGTGGCACTTTAAAGACCTGCTGTCTTTAAAGGGTCTTTCCAGAAGATTCTGGAAGCTTCCAGCTCTTGGGAACTGTTGACTCTTGTGGACTGCCCTCTGTCCTCCAAGAATCATGGTCTACTTAGTTCCTTTGCCCCTTAATGGCCTGCCCTGACCCTGCAGGCTCGGGGACCTGTGACAGCAGCTGTTGTGGGTGGAGACAGTGGAGAAGCTGCTCTGCTGCTGCCTGAATGACAGACTCAGAACAGCGCAGCACATGGAGGGGCTGGCAGCCTGCCAGCTCGGGTTCGCTCTGTTTTGTGTTCCTCAGTCATAACTGTTTATTGTGACAGGTAAACACTTGTTTTGAAAGCTTGCATGCATACTATTAAAACACAAGTGTGCTTGACACAGTCAAGCTGGGCTGCAAAATGTTTATCTTTTTGAATGACAAATGCTCGACTTTTCTTCTTCCTTCTTCCCTTGCTTTCTTTTCTCCCTTTCCTTTTCCTTCCTTCTCTTTCTTCCTTCTTTTTCCTTTTTCCCTTACCATATTTTCTTCTTGTCTCCCTCTTGTCTAAGCAGTGACCAGGAGCAGGTTTGGGCCTGTTGTCTTGTGAGGAGTAAGGGGATGGAGCAAGTGAGACTATCCAGTGACTTGTGGTCATTGGTTGTGCTGAGTATTTTGGGTGTATGCATGTGTAATTGATAATTGAATCTATCTATTGACAACAAAATTTAAATATGCTGCTGAAAATAAAGGGATGGAAGCAATTACATTCTACTAAAATTGAAAAGTTTTTTTTAAAACTTATTATTTTGAAATAATTATAGATACCTGGGAAGTCATAAGAAATAGGGAAGAGAGGTCTCATGTACCCTTCACCCAGCTTCCCCCAATGGAATCATCTCACATCACTATAGTACAACAGCACAATCAGGAAATTGACATTAGAACAACCTGCAGGCCGGACTCAGAATTTACCCAATACATGCATTCATTTGTGTGTAAAATCAAAGGTTTCTTTAAGGCAGCTCATTTTGGAAAAGAAGAGGATATGGTAGTAGTCTCTTTTGTCCACAAATAGGATTTTGAAGGAGGAATGGGTCCTTCTTGCTCAGTGTGTTTTTTCTTCCCAACTCCCCTTCTGTAACATAGCCAATCTTTGCAGATTCATCTAAGCTATATGATTTGGTGTCCCATTCTTTTGAAGTGTTTTTCAATACTTTTATTTTTATTATTTTTTAATTAATTTATTTTTGTGTTATGGCACACTTGAACCTATAGTTAAACTCCAATGGCACACTTAAATTATGTTGACTAAAAAAAAAGTTAAAAAAAGGATATACTAACTATGCTTTGAACTTCATTCAAAAATAATTTAATTAATGATCTTTAAAAATTTTCACAGCACACCTAAGATTCTCTCACAGCATACCAGTTGAAAATCACTGTTTTAGGACTTGCTTTCTGCTTTTATAGGTGATAGCTGGTGTGTAAAACTAATCTGTGCAAACATGTGAGTAGAAACTAATGATTTGAAGTAAACCCTTAGTAGGAACCCCCTGGCAAAACTACCCTGTTCTGAAAGAGTGATATAAATGGTGGGGAATTTAAGCCACACAGAGGACTATTTGGGGATATCTTTGAATCAGGCAAGTCTTAATGAGATTCTCAGTGTTTCTTAAATAAAGTTGAACGGTCTATTGTCTAACTTCCATCACTGATCTTAGCATTAATTTCTGCAGATTGATTTAATCTTGCAACATTATGACAGCCCTTGAAATATGCAAAGATAGCTCCAAAGGCCCATTTACAACTCTACTTCTCCAGATTAAATATTTCCTCACCATTTCCTCATGGTGAGAAATCTTGTCACTCTCCATGGTTTTAACTTCTGTTACTTAATGTCCCTCTCAGACTATGAAGTCCCAAATTGAAAAGAATAATATTGTGTGTATCGGCTTGCCAATGGGGGTGCAAACAGCCCATGGTATCTCTTGCTCTGGCTGAGCTGTGAGCTGTGTGGGCTTATGTGGCCATCTCATGTCATGAGACGTGTTGGTTCAATCGCTAAAATCCATGTATGCCCACTTTACTTTTCACCTCCTTAAATTTTATAAGATGTCACCTTTCCCTAATATTTTGAAGTAATTTTCCATTTTATTTTATTATATCAGTTCATTGTGGTACTATTAGACGTCATCAGTAAAATAAAACAAAACAAAAAACCCACAAAGGAAGACAAATGTAATTCCCTCGTGTAGCAAAGCAGTGCCTCACCGTATGTGTCCTACCTAAGTGACAATGAAGTCTGTGTCATTTTGTAGAAACGCATGTAAACGTCCTGCTGAGCAGTGGGGGACATTTAATAAAAGAATTACCTAAAATCAAAGTTTTAGAATTTGTTACTTTGAAATAGTTAGGGATTCTCAGGAAGTTGCCAAAGGTCCTTGTGTATCCTTCTCCCAGCTTCCCTTCATGGTAACATCTTGCATGAATATAGTACAATATCATAACCAGGAAATTGACATTATTATTCAGATTTCACCTGTTTTACCTGCACTTATTTGTGTGTGTGTGTGTATAAGGTCAGATGTTTTTAACACTTGAGATCAAGTTTGGTGTGAACACTTTTTAGAAGTCAGACCTGACCGATTTGATGGCCTCATGGCATCACAACCAGAGCCTGGGGCTGGCTGTAAATGTCCCCAAGCACTTAGCTTGTTCTCTTATCTGTGAAATGATTGTAATTCTATCGACACTCATAGGGTTGAGATCATGGCCAGAGGAGCACTTTGGAAAATGTGTCTTCAATTTGTCCTTATTATTAGAATATTACGCTCTTAAAATCACACTCTATTCACTTCCAATATAACCCATTATACTGTATTTAGTGTAAGTAAGCTCATCACATTTGGTACTATGAAAAGAAATGAAGTTTTCAGCCTGGTTTTCTGTTTCCTTTCATGTACAAAAACATTCATCTGGTAATTAAAATAAAACATTCAAAGGAGCAGAAAATAAAAGTGCTCTGTTAACATTAAAGAGTAAATTGAATAAAGTTCAGACAAAGTAGAATGTTGAGGCCCTTGTTGAGATGAATGAAGTCTTTGTGGTGGAGAGTGTTTTCATTACAATTACATTGGAGTATCAAGTCAGGTTCAATGGCTACTTTGGGGAGACAACATTGGAAGGAATCATTTTCTCCACGTTGCTTTGTAACGTCTTTGGTATCCGACATTCTATCGCAGAAGCTGGAAGAAGGTCAGATGTGGTAGCTAATAAAACCTGCTCTTAAGATTAGAGAAATGTGGGCATATAAGGTTCTCAGAAGGGAGAAAGTAGGATCCACTTAGGATTTCATAAGAAGACCCTCCTGGTGCCTGGTGCTTTTGAAGTATTATTGGATTCAGAGAGACCGGCAATGGAATTACTTGACTAAAGACTTTATACAAAGGTCCAAATTACCTTCAAATTTGATTCTTTTTGGAGTAAGATGGCTGCACTAGAGGTTGAAAATAAAAAGAACTTCAAGAAAAGGTTTAGATAAGCTCATGAGTAATAGATCTATTGTGTGTTATTAAGGGCAGTTTAGGAATGTTCAAAGTACCAGCCCTAAGGTTGGCATTAAGAACTACCTGCCCTCCCCACAGCACATGTCTGGGAGGCCCTGTCAGATGGGGAGCCTTGGGTCAAAAGCCCACGTGCTAATTGTGAAAAACTGAAGAGAATGTATGATGTTCTTGAGCTTTTAGCATTTACTATTTAGTCAGAGTTGAGAACTTTAAAATAATCTATTCATTTTAAATTTGTGCATTTAAAACCTCAGAACTTTTTCCACAAAGGAAGTTTTTTAAAGGAACCACCTTTTTCCGTATGTGGTGGAACACCCTTCCTTCTACTAATCTCTTTTCCAGGCTGTCTGGGTGACAAGGAAGGGAACGATCCAGGATTTAGGAGGATTAATGAGGCTTGGTTCTTCCTGGTGCTGGGATGCTGGGAGGCTGCTTTAGAAATATCTGAGGATGTAAAGTCAGGAAGAGCTCTTTAAGCATTAGAATAAAGCTGAGTGAGCTGGGAGATGATGTGTCTCACCCAGGGACCTGATCGTGGTTATTGACAGGATCTTAATCCTCGGGGAGCACGATGAGTCTCTGCCCATACAACATACATGAAAACAACCCCTCTCTACCAAGAGCAGAGCCATTTGGAGGACGGAGTAACCATCACATCTGGCTCACATCCAAGGCTACAATGAGGCAGCAAGAGATACTTGGGACTGGCTCGCTTTTTTGAACAATTTAGTCCAAGAGTGTAGAGGCAGGGATGAGTTATAAAACCACAAGGACTGGGGGGAACAGAAGTGAGGGAGCATACCGAGGAACGGAGAGAGGCCCATGGGGGTAGATGCTGCCACACTACACAGCTGTCATGGAGATGATCCCAAGATTTGGGGACTGAGACACCACACTCTTGGGTAGTACAAAGAAACCTGTTAGCTAGACCGGGTTAAGCTAGACCTGTATGCCGCCACCTCTCCTTAATCCTGTGTGATTAGGTTTCCTCTCCAGAGAGCTTGCTTGTTGGAAGAACAAGCATGGGAGTCATAGAAATGGAACTTAATTTTCTAAAATTAAACTTTTTTTTTTCCATAAACCCTCATTCTGCCAAGTTGCTGGGATGTTAGTCCATGGTCCCCCACCCCAGGAGTTTCAGGGTGAGAAAAGAGGTCTTTGTGGTGTTGGTGCAGGTAATGAAGGTCCTTTTTTTTTTTTTTTTTTTTGCAGTTTTTGGCAGGGGCTGGGTTTGAGCCTGCCACCTCCGGTATGGGGCCAGCACCATACTCCTTAAGCCATAGGCACTGCCCCCGTGTTTGTTATCTACCGGGACTGGCATCCTCTGATGCATCGTCCCCCCTGCCTGGACTTGGATGTTTGGTCCTTGTAGGTTACTCATTGTAGATTTCTCCTTATCTGACTTACAGCCTCTGTGTTGAGGATCTCCAAGATCAGTCCCAGAGGGAGTGATTTACTAGGAGATTTTGTGGGTGTCCTATAGTATTCCTTAATAAATCATTGTCTATGATTTATTACAGTGAAAGAGTAAACAGCACAGTCATCAAGGGGAAGAGTCACATGGGGCAAGGCCATGTAAACAGGCTCAAGTTCCAAGAAGCCCCTCCCAGTGGAGTTCTTAATTTTCCTAGAAAAGACCGTGATGATATATGAGAAATTTTGTCTACCTGGAAAGCTCATGAAAGGCTCAGGGCCTAAGGTTTTTGTTGGGGGTTGGCCATACAGGTACCCTTTGCTCAGAATATGCCAAAATTCCAGACTCCCGGAAGGAAAGCAGGTATTTAACACAAACCACTTGGTATGGACAAACCATTTGGTTGTGGTGATTCACTCTTATCAGTTAGGGAATGGTGAGACCCTTCCGAAATCCAGGCTCCCAGGTGGCAGCAGTGGCCAATCTTGTAGACAACTAACTCTAAGGACAGTGGTCTCAGCTCATATGTCAACTCTTTTTTGTGCAGCTTCTTCATCTCTCATGGGAATTTTCACCAAATCTGTGCTGCTGGGGACATCTATGAGACACACTCTTCACCAATGCTACTCTGCGAGGGTCCCTCACACCTATGGGGTAGGCTGGGGTCTTTCTGCCTTTCTGGGTTCTGCCTGGGATGTGACATCCTGCGGCTCCTTGGTTCCTGACTCCCCAGATCTACCTGCTGACGTCTCCTTGCTCCTCTTTCTCTCTACGTCTAGGATGTGGCCCTGGGAAGCAAGCTGCAGAGCCTTTTCTTAGGGACCAGACATCTAAGGATGCTTCCTATCCCTCAGCCTTGCTCTCCTTCTCCCTCAATAGCCACAGTGGCCAAACAACAAGGGAAGAACCGGGGACGGTGCTTTTTCCACCCCCGGCTGGACCTTCTCATCTCTTCCCCAGACAGCTGCAGGTGGACACCGCCTTGTGTGCGGCAGAAGCACTACCTGTTTGTGGAAGGAGATTAGAATGAAGAAACGATTGGCTAGATTTTCCATGACCTGGGGTTTTTCCCTCCCTTCTGCTCCCTGGGGCTCTTCAGAATAGGTACAGATCCATTTATATTGGTGGGAGGCAGGGGATAAAGGTATACGGCAGTTTCCCTTCAAAACCCTCAGTAATTGCGATAACATTCAAGAGACTTTCTCATTACTTGCAATCAGGTTGATGAAAATGTCTCTGATTGTATCTGAAGCCCGTACACTGTACCCCATGACTGAATTATTGTACACAGCTATGATTCAATAAAAAAAAAAAAAAGCATTCTATCTGATAAAAAAAAAAAAACCCTCAGTAATCTCTAAGTACTCTCCAAACATCCTTCCAAAAGGAACGTAGTAGTGTGCATTCCCACTAGCAGGGTATAAGTGTTCCCTTTTCTCCACATCCATGCCAACATCTCTGGTTTTGGGATTTTGTTATGCGGGCTAATCTTACTGGAGTTAGGTGATATCTCAAAGTAGTTTTGATTGCATTTCTCTGATGATTAAGGATGGTGAGCATTTTTTCATGTGTCTGTAGGCTGTACACCTGTCTTCTTCAGAGAAGTTTCTCTTCAAGTCTTTTGCCCATCCTGAGATGGGATCACTTGTTCTTTTCTTGCTAATACATTTGAGTTCTCTGTGGATTCTGGTTATTAAACCTTTGTCGGAGGCATAACCTGCCAATATTTTCTCCCATTCTGAGGGCTGTCTGCTTGCTAAACTTACTATATTCTTGGCTGTACAGAAGCTTTTTAATTTGATCAGGTCCCAGTAGTGTATCTTTGATACTGCTTCAATTGCCTGGGGAGTCCTCCTCATAAAATATTCA
>CAUYRH010032728.1:0-23175 GCA_963574655.1 Perodicticus potto | reverse complement strand
CATTTTTCTACCTCTTTGTAGGTTTGGGAGCATTTGAAAGCTTTGTCTTCCATGTCGGAAATCCTTTCTTCTGCTTGCTCCATTCTGTTACTGAGGGATTCTACTTTGTTTCTCAGATCTTTAAGGGCTGCAACTTCTTGTCTCAATGTGTCAAAGTCTTTGGTCATTTGGTCTTTGAATTCCTTGACTTCTTGAGACAATTTTTGAAATGCTCCCAGAGATTCTAATTCCAATTTTTCCTCTATTTTATTGATCTTGTTTGCAATCCAAGTTCTGAATTCGATTTTTGACATCTCAGCCATCTGTTTATGCATAGGATCATCATTTGTGTCCACCAAATTGTTCCTTGCGGGGGGTTGATCTACTCTGGTTGTTCATGTTTCCAGAGCTTTTCCGCTGATCCCACCCCATATTTATTTTGCACCATTTGGCTGAATGAGTAGGTAAGGATAAGTTGGGTTGGGGGTTCTAGGAGTAGTGACTGACCAGTCCTTTGCCTGCAAGCTGGGACTGGTGTTTGTACCTTTTCCCCTAGAGTTTTGCCAACCTGTACTTTGCTACTGCCTGCGAAACTGGGGGCCTTCTTGATGTGGTGGGGTTAAGTAGCTCTGTCTTATTTTCAGCTGGTCTCTGTCTTTCCCTAGAGAACCAGTTACTCTGTGTTGGAATCTGAGCTGTGGAGAAATACCAGCAGTTAGGTCACCACGCCCCCCACAGACAACAATTGGAAAAGGAAAATCAAACCTTCCCACTACCACACACCCAGTGTACAACATTCGAAAGTCCTTGGGTGATTGGCCCAGTTGAAGAGGTCCCAACCAATTGTCCCAGCCAGTACCAACCTCAAATCAAAGAGTTGAAAAGTCTCTGGTGACTAGATAGCAGAGGTCTGCTGGCAGCTCTAGAATAACTCGCTCCAGGGCTCTGTGAGCTCAGGAGGGCCCCCCCAGCCAGTAAATTAGTCTGGAAAGGTTGATGCCTCCTTTCCCACCTTGCCCCTCTGTCACACCCAGTCTCTGGGAACCCTGCAGGGCTGTGATCCACTTCCCTCCAATGAACAGATGCTCTAGAGGTTTGTGCCTGCCTAAGTCACAAGGGGTTCTGTGGCTCCTCGGCCAGGCCACCAGTTTCTGTCAGTGTTGGCAGGGGGGAGGTGAGGCCTGACAACCTGGGTACTTGATAGGGGCTGGGGCGATTCATCAGTTCCAGTCCTGTCCCTGATTGATGTTGCTGATAGAACAGAACAAGTTCGCAGAATTTCTGCCCTGTGGAAGAGACGCTGGGCTGCTAATAGTCCTGACTCAGTCTGTGAGCTTCAGCCCTTTGTCTCAGCTGTCATCCTCTGAGGGCAAGGTGAGGCTGAAATTTAGCAAAGCTTTCTCAGTGCATATATTCTAATCCCTGTGCTCAGCGCCAACAAGTCCCAGTACTGCCTCAGGCATATCCTTCACTCCGGAGTCCTGCCCCTCTGCCGATGGCTGCCATCGGAGAACTCCGCTTCCCCTGGCCACCCAGAGAGAGTGGGAGTGTCTCCTCAAAACATCTCCACGGGTGCGAGGTCCACAGCCATTGCTCCCGCTGTCACTTGGTGCCTCAGGGGACCGCCTCTCCAATTCATCCTCCTCTCGGCTCACTTTCTTCTCACCACTCCCGAGCTGGAAAAACAGCACAGATCAGCAACAGTCCATACCCTGTCCACACCCCTCGAGAAAATGTCTAAGAATCTGGACTCCATGGGGGACAGACCTCCAGACCTCAGGGTGAGAGTGGAGGGGAGTGCCGGGAGTTCAAACTTGCAGGTAGAGAATATATACAGTTTTATACAGTTTTATGCCTGGCAGGAGAGTGCCATGGCACCCTAGTAGGGGAAGGAAGTCCAGTTTTTAAAGGGTCTCTCCCGTGGGGTAGAGTGGGAGGACATCTGAACTCTGCTTGCTTCTTTGTATGGAGGTATGGAGTATGCTGTGAGCCGATTTCATGGGGGGAGGGGACTCCCGTCTGCTTGGTGATGTGTTCTGTACCTTTTATTTGTACCCTTGGGGTCACAGGTTGTTCAAGCAGGATTGATGTGCATTCGACCTTCTCTTTTGGCTCAGTTTCAAACTGTTGGCTTTCTTGCTAAATTTCTGTCTTTTAACTCTCCTCTGGATGGGAGCGCCTGCAGAAAGCTGGCTACAGACTGCCATCTTGGCTCCTCCCCAAATTTGCTAATTTATTAATTCTGTTAAATAAAATTTTTAATTCTATTATATTCCAAGTCCAAAAACATTGACTTCTTAAAAAAATTCTTAAAGGTCCCTTAGGGATTTCCCTTCTTCCACAGTTTTTCTTTCTGATCTCCTTTCTCCTCACCTGGTTCTAAATTCTTGCCACTGACTGAGAGCAAAGAGGGAGTCATCTTGCTTCCAGGTTTTGCTGTCTCAATCCTGCTGGTCTTTGGCTCCAGATGTTTCCTTGGCACTTGTGTGGTTCTCAGGGTGTTCTAAGTGTAGGAAGATCGAACTTGACCTTCAGCACTAAGATCCATGCACATGCAACTGTGTTACAGTGATTATAATTTATTTTAAAATACTCAGCATGTACATTGTGATATTTATATATGCAATTTAGGTTAAGCTAAATCTGCAGAGGTAATCTGTAATGCATATGATTACAAGGAATGATATGCATGGCCAGGTGCCGGGGCTCAGGCCTATAATCCCAGCACTCTGGGAGGCCGAGACAGGTAGTTTGCCTGAGCTCACAGGTTCAAGACCAGCCTGATCAAGAGTGAGACTCCATCTCTAAAAACAGCTGGGCCTTGGCTCAGTGCCTGTGGCTCAACGGGCTAAGGCGCCAGCCACGTACACCTGAGCTGGCGGGTTTGAATCCAGCCCGGGCCTGCTAAACAAACATGACGGCTGCAACCAAAAAATGGCCGGGCATTGTGGTGGGCGCCTGTGGTCCCAGCTACTTGGGAGGCGGAGGCAAGAGACTTGCTTGAGCCCAGGAATTGGAGGTTGCTGTGAGCTATGATGCCACAGCACTCTATCCAGGGTGACAGCTGGAGGCTCTGTCTCAAAAAAAAAACAGCTGGGCCTTGTGGCAGGCACCTGTAGTTCCAGCTACTCAAGAGACTGAGGCAAAGGGATCACTCAAATGCAAGAGTCTGAGGTTGCTGTGAGCTATGATGCCACATAACTCTACCAAGGGTGACAAAATGAGATTCTGTCTCAAAAAAAAGGAATGGTCTGCTAGCATTAAATTGGAAGTAGTTACATTCCAGACAAAGCTTCATCAATTACTTTGCTATTCAGCATACTAAATATCAGAAGAGGAATTTTATCAGAGAAACATACTTAGGAAACTTAGTTATTGAGCTTGATGATTCTTAGAAATGAGCACTTGTTGGTGATGTTAAAGGTATTTGAAATATGAGGACTGGCTAAAAATACCTTAAAGAGACTTCCTAACTCTTATATGGATGAGGCTGTAAGAATTTAGGGAAACCTAAAATCTAGCTTGATCCCTGAGTTTTCCTGTGCCCAGCTATTGGTGTAGGAGGATTTCTGAATGATGCCAATTAGAAAGCAGAAACTTCTGCTTCTGAAGTATTGGTTGTCTGCAGCTTGTAAGCATTTTTGTGCAATGTGTGATTGGATCACCCCAAAGGGTGCAGAGCTGGAATTTCATTACACTAACAGGAGGGTATAAACTCTTTGTGATGATTAATGAATGTGTAATAAATATCTGTGTGGATGGCAGAAGTGGTCTGAGGTTACTTTCCCGGTGACTTACTGGTGAGATTATAAAAGCATAGCTAAATCTCACTCCTTCAAACTTTCTTGTCTGCTGTTTTGTCGCAACAACAATCTGAGTTGAGCATGAACACTGACTTGGGTCAATTCACAATAAGCTGCACCCTCACCCAGTAAGGATGGGCACTTTCATTCTTTTTTTCTTGTTCTTTTCCCAGACAGAATCTCACTCTGTCGCCCTGGCTAGAGTGCCATGGCATCAGCCTAGTTCACTGTAACCTCAAATGATCCTCCTGCCTTAGCCTCCTAAGTATCTGGGACTACAGGTACCCACCACAACATCTGGCTAATTTTTCTTTTTTCTTTCTTTTTTATTATTTATTTATTTATTTATTTTTTTGCAGTTTTTGGCCGGGGCTGTGTTTGAACCTGCCACCTCCAATATATGCGGCTGGCGCCCTACTCCTTTGAGCCACAGGTGCTGCCCTAATTTTTCTATTTTTAGTAGAGAAAAGGGGATCTCCTTGCTGAGGCTGGTCTTGACCTCCAAGTGATTCTCCCGTCTCGACTTCTCAAAGTGCTAGGATTACAGGTACGAGCCACCACACCCAGCCTCTTCATTCTTTTTATGTGTCCCTTCATCCTGGTCTAGAAGCCTTGACATCCTCTGACTCTCTTGCCACTGAAGACCCATATAATTTTCCTCTATGCTATTCCTGAGCCATGGTGACCATGGAAGGAGGATGTCTCTGTTCCTTACGTGAAACAAAAAAGTAAACAAAGGAAATCATATCAGCGAACATCACGTATCACACCTCTATATGTTTAACATCTATACAGGAGTTACACACTATAACATCTATGCACACTTAGTATAGCAACAATGAAGCTCCTTCAATCTAATCCCCCAATTGTTATGTAAATATATCTCAGCAGGGGTATAGTTCAGTATACCCATAGTTCCAAGTTAAAAGAAAAATCCTTCTTTTGACCAACTATCCTTATCTTACAAAACTTTTAGCATTCTTTGAACTTGTCCACTAAAAGGCAACCAATTTTAAAAACCCAAAGCATTTCCAAACACCTCCAAAGGGAGAGAACCGGCTTGGCTGAGAAGTGCCGGACTCACAGTCTATCACCTGGTTCCTAAATCGTGAGGGAGGCAGCAAGGGTCCCCCATGGCTGAAGAGGGCCAAGGGGCTTAGGGGTCAGCCTCCCATCCCCACCTCAGAACGTGCTTCGTGCTTCAGGCAAAGTGAGTTTTCTCAGACAGCAGCGATGTCCATGGTATCTTCATAAGGAAAAGCATTTCCCCCAGCGTCTGATTTCCTGTTGACCTTTACTCAGTGGTCCTTGAGCATGTCTCCGAAGGTGCTGGAGCAGCCAGACCACCCTGGACTTCCTCTCCGGAGTGCTCCTGTTCCTTTATCTCTTTACTGTAGGTTTGGAACTATCGTTTGCACATTTTTTTGTTAGTAATGAGGGATCAAATTTTGTTCACCAGAACTCAAAATAAAAGATAAAAAATTACATATTAATTACACAAGGATGCCCTATTGACAATATTGGTATGTTCTATGTTCTTACTATTTTTGAAATATATGAAAGTTGATGTTTATTTTTAAAATAGTTAGCTTGAATTATGTGTGTGTGTGTGTGTGTGTGTGTGTGTGTAAATTCAAAACCAAATATTAACTGTGTGGGGGGCACACCAGTGTGGTATGTGTAAGAAGGTCGTCCAGAAAGCATCCAGCCATATATGTCTCTATTTTTTCACAGTATATGGCTGGATACTTACAGGCAGCCCTCGTATATTGTCCTGGAAGGACAGAAACTTTTTTTTTTTTTTGAGACAGTCTCACTATGACGCCCTTAGTAGAGTGCCTTGGCGTCACAGCTCACAGCAACCTCTAACTCTTGGGCTTAAGTGATTCTCTTGCCTCAGCCTCCCAAGTAGCTGAGACTACAGGCTCCCACCACAGAGCTTGGCTGTTTTCTTGTTGGCAGTTGTCATTGTTGTTTAGTTGGCTCAGGTTGGGCTTGAACCTGCCAGCTTCAGTGTATGTGGCTGGCACCATAACTGCTATGCTACAAGTGTCGAGCAGGACAGAAGCTTTGAGGAAACAGTCTCTGGATGCCTGGGACAAGAGACAGGAGCAAATGGGAAAGATGTTATCGGTTCCTCAGCCCAGGTTCAGAGACCAGTAATTAACTGGAGCTGCTATTTTACGTGAGGGCCTGGGTACAGGCAAAGCTTTTACAGGACTTCAGAGAAAACACACCTCCCAGATTTGTAGACAAGGCGCTTTCCCCTTCCTGGTGGCTCTGGGTAGGGATGGAAGGTTCCGCGGCGTTGTTTGGGCAGCTGGAGGGGTTGAAATTCTGGTAACAGCACCTAGATGGAGAAGCTAAAGTAACACTGGTGAGGCAACTCCCGATGTGGTTTCTTGGTGATGGAAAGAGCAGCACAGACAAATCTGATGGGCCTTGTCACCAGACACTTGGAGGGTCCCAGAAAGGAGCTGAGGAAACTGCAAGGTGGGCTGAGATCCCGCAGCTGTGTAGACAGGCGGCTCAGTCATGGAATTGTTAGCATTTGATTACTGCAACTGAGGGCGTCGCATTAACCACTGCGTTCTATTTTCGTGGGCCTTTGAGACAACATAACAACTGCCAGGACCACATTAGGACCTTTGTGGGTCTAAGCACCTTTGTTTCGTGGGCTCCTTTCTTCATAAAACAATAGTTTAAAATTGCATTTTAAAACTACACGGTTACAATCCAGGCTGGGTTTATTATAACACTTTCATCTTTTTCTTCTGATTTTAGAAGAAACACAAATTCAGTCATTTTTGTGGGCCTCTAAAAGTATTGTGGGCTCTGGGCACTTTGCCTGCTGTGACTAATAGATATGTGTTCCCTGGTAACCACCACTTTCTTCTGTTTTTTTCCAGCAGTGTTTTTCCTCTTCCCTCACTTACGGCCTCGCCTGACTACTTTGTTGATTTCTATCCAGACAGGCTTTTTCACTAAGATTGTTTAAAATTCCCTGTAAGTTGGTCATGTTTAACCATTGGCCACATATTTCAATGTTAAAACGTACATTACATTATCAAATTGTTATCTTCTTAACTGGATTTATTATTCTGAAAACATATATATGCCAATTATACATTCAAAGTTATTTTTCTTTTTTGAAAATTTTCTATAGAGACAAGGTCTTCCTATGTTGCCATCCAGATGGTCTTGAACTCCTGCCTTAGCCTCCCAATGTGTTGAGATTACAGATGTGAAGCACTATGCCTGGCTTCTTCGATTTTTCCATTAATCAGAAAACTATAATATGCTACTCTTCTTTTTAATAGACACTGTCCCTGGGGAAGGAAGCTATAGTTTTCTATGGGCATATGCACATCAAGTCTAAAAATCTTCCATTGTTTCTCCTAAATCCCAAATCCAATTGTTTGAGTGGGTTCCAGAACCAGGGAGAGCAGTCCTGTGGGCTCTACTATGTATTCAGAAAAGACCACAGTCAACTGAGTCAACATATTTATATGTTGGTTCCTGCCAACCAACCCTTGAGTGACCCCTTGTACTGTTTACTTTTTATTTGGAGGGTGCTGCTGAAAAGTTTGCTCTCAAATTAAAAACAAAACAATAAAAACCATTATGTTTTTAGAAAAAAACTGTTTCTTTAGCATCTCTCTATTTTTTCTCTCCTGTCTCCACACAGCTCACATACTGGAGAAAGGTTGCTGGCCTGGAGTTATTTCTTTAGGAGAGAACATCAGTTGGCCCCAACTCCTTATCCAGGCTGATGGTTCACTTTTATGGCTTGGAGGGGAGGAAGTAGGAGAATATTCTTATCATCAGTTGACTATATCAAGAATGCATCAGAAAGAAACCACTAACTGACTCAAGACAGAGGGTGCCATATACAAATTTTGATCTGAGTACACACACGAGCCTCTTGCGAACTTCAAAACTCATCAACACTCCTTTTCTAGGGTACAGTGTTAACAAAGGACAGAATGGCAGTCAACACCACCAAATGAAAGGGCCTAGCTGCTTGGTCCTGACGTCCTCGTCCAGGGCACATCTTACATGCTATTTCATGTACTTTATCCTCCAGCCACTTCAAATTTTTTCTTATTCCTTAAACATAAGAATATGTTCCCTTGGCTCAGTGCCCATAGCTCAGTGGTTAGGGCACTGGCCACATGAGTTGGGGCTGGCGGGTTCGAATCCAGCCTGGGGCTGCTAAATAACAACAACAACAAAGCCAGGTGTTGTGGCAGGCGCCTGTAGTCCCAGCTACTTGGGAAGCTGAGGCACGAGAATCGCTTAAGCCCAAGAATTTGAGGCTGCTGTGAGCTGTGATGCCACAGAACTCTTCCCAGGGTGACAAAATGAGACTCTGTCTCCAAAAAAAAAAGACTGTGTTCTCTTTCAGATCAATGGTAAACAGGTCCGTGCTTTGCCTAGAAATGTGCCCTTTTCCCCAATACCAATCCTTTCCTCTTCCCTGATCTGAACGTCTCCCCTTTCGCCTTTTAGACACGGCTCATGCCTCTCTCCAGCCTCTGTGATCCCATGGGAATGAGCCCACTCTCCTACTTACCATCACCCTAAATATCAAACACAGAGAGGCTTTCTAACAGAACATTATATTTATTTCAAAATAGAGGCATTGCAATGGGAATGCATGTGCTGTAGTAAACAACGTGTGTATTCAGGGAGGTAAAGGAACACTACAACTTTTAAAGGAGAAAAGAGGATTATATAGTTGCTTGGGGCTAATTATTCTTGGCTATAAGGGTTCATAACAAGGGTGGGACCTGGCTCAAAGTTGGACAGGCAGTTGCTGGGCAGCTGCCCTCACACAAGTATTTTTTGTGTAAGCTCGTGGGTTTTCCAGTCTTTTGTGGTAGTTTTTGTTGTGAGGCAAACTTCCCCAGCACTATTTGCCAGAGTGGTTTTGTTTGTTTGTTTGTTTGTTTGTTTAACAAAAGTAGCTCTATTTTTATTTATTTATTTATTTTTATTTTGAGGCAGAGTCTCAAGCTGTTGCTCTGGGTAGAGTGCTCTGGTGTCACAGCTCACAGCAACCTCAAACTCTTGGGCTCAAGTGATTCTCTTGCCTCAGCCTCCCAAGTAGCTGGGACTACATGTGCCCACCACAATGCCCAGATATTTTTGTTGTTGCTGTTGTCATTGTTGGTTCAGCCGGCCCGAGCTGGGTTTGAACCTGCCACCCTCAGAGTATGTGGCCAGTGCCCTAGCCACTGAGCTCCAGGTGCCGCCATGACTCCATTTTAATTCTAACAACTTTCACATTGCCAAGAAAGATTGCAATTTAGCTGTTTATGTGTCTGAGTTCTTTTCCCCCACCAGATTGGAATAGTTTTGAGGCTAATGACCCTATTGTATAGGTTTTTGCATTTCTAACACCTGGAATAATACTCAGGATAGTGGATATTCAATAAATAGGCTGATGGAATGGTTTAGCTAGTAAGAAGTGAATGAAATCACTTCAACACCTCCTTATTGTTCAAAGCCTTGGCTGGCATAGGGGCTTGTGCCTGTAATCCTTAGCACTCTGGGAGAAAGGCAGGAGGATTGCTCGAGCTCAGGAGTTCAACACTAGCCTGAGCAAGAGTAAGACCTTGTGTTTACTAAAAATAGAAAAATTAGCTGAGCATGGTGGTGGGCACCTGAGTCCCAGTTACTTGGGAGGCTGAGGCAGGAGGATTGCTTGAATCTAGGAGTTTGAGGTTTCTGTGAGCTAGACTGAGGCCATGGCACTGTAGCCTGGGCAATAGAGTTCGCCTCTGAAACAACAAAATAAAGCCTCAAAAACACAAACCAGGCCAGGTGCAGTGGTTCACACCTGTAATCCCTGTATTCTGGGAGGCCGAGACAGGGGGATTGCTTGAGTTCAGGAGTTTGAGATTACCCTGAGCAAGACCATCTCTACTAAAAACAGAAAAAGTAGCTGGGTATAATGGCTCACATTTGTAGTCCCAGATACTTGGGAGGCAGAGGCAAAAGGATCACTTGAGCCCAAGAGTTTGAGGTTGCTGTGAGCTGTGACACCAAAGCACTCTATGGAGAGCAACAAAGTGAGAATATTGCCAAGAAAGAAAAAAAAAAAAGAGAGAGACAGAGAGGCACCTGTGGCTCGGTGAGTCGGGCACTGGCCCCATATACTGAGGGTGGTGGGTTTGAACCCGGCCCCGGACAAACTGCAACAAAAAAAAGAAAGAGAGAGAGACAGAGAGACACAAATCAAATATAGGGGAATAGCACCCATAAGAAACAGCACACTCGGCAGCGCCCGTAGCTCAGTGGGTAGGGCACCGGCCACATACACTGAGGGTGATGGGTTTGAACCCAACCCTGGCCAGCTGAAACAACAATGACAACACCACCACCACCAACAACAACAAAAATAGCCGGGCGTTGTGTAGTAGTCCCAGCTACTTGGGAGGCTGAGGCTGAATTGCTTAAGCCCAAGAGTTTGAGGTTGTTGTGATGCTACGGCACTCTACTGAGGGTGACATAGTGAGACTCTGTCTCAAAAAAATAAAAAATAAATAAATAAATAAATAAATAAATGAAAGAAGCAGTGCACTGTAGGGGTTAACACTTCAGGCTGGAGTTAGAGGAGTAGGGTTTAAATGTCAGCTGTGTCACTATGATTGTGTATCTTTGAGTGGGTTGCTTTCCCCATTTTTAAACTTTCCTTATGTTTAAAATGAGATCAGAGTGGACTTCATTTCATGAAGTTTCTGCAGAGATAAGATTAGATAAAGCATAGAGATGATGTGTGCCATGCCTGCCCCATAATGAGCACTTGGTTAAGTGTTCACAACAAGGATGGTAGAGAAGGTGACGATGGTTTACACTGTGGCTCTCACAAGGCCCATACTCTGATTGGAGAAATACTATATGGGGCAGAACTGAGAAAGCGTGACAGCACAGTAGGGCCCCCACTCACAGTTTCCTTCCATTCCTGTGGTTTCAGTTACCTGCAGTCAACCACGGTCCAAAAATAGTAAATGAAAAATTCCAGAAATAAACAGTTGATGGGTTTTTTTTTTTGAGACAGAGCCTCAAGCTGTCACCCTGGAGAGAGTGCTGTAGCATCACAGCTCACAGAAACCTCCAATTCCTGGGCTCAAGCGAGTCTCTTGCCTCTGTCTCCCAAGTAGCTGGGACTACAGACGCCCGCCACAATGCCCAGCCATTTTTTGGTTGCAGCCGACATTGTTGTTTGGCGGGTCTGGGCCGGATTTGAACCCACCAGCTCAGGTGTACGTGGCTGGCGCCTTAGCCCGTTGAGCCACAGGCGCCAAGCCTAGTTGATGGGGTTTTAATTGCGCAGCATTCTGAACTGTGTGATGAAATCTCGAGACTTCCCGCTCCACCACGCACTCTCCAGGCAGCATCTCCATGCTGTATAGTATTATGGGCAGGAGAAAACTTTGTCTCCATGGGGCTCGGGGTTTCAGGCCTGCACTGAGGGGCTTGGAATGTGTCCCCCAGGGATAAGGGAGGACAGCTGTACTAGGAGTTCACTCTAAAGGAAGCACAGAGAAATAAAAAGAGAGAACATACAGGCCAGTAGGGTTCTAGAGACGGGAAAAGAACAAAATGGAACAGACAAAATATTTGAAGATGTAAACAAGAATGAACATTCATTTGAAATCAGGAAGGAGTTGTGTCTATGTAATGAGAGAGTACATTCTGTCGGGGGCAGGGGGTGTGAATGGAGAAGAAAGTTACTAAACATCAAGGTTAAACATCTAGGTTTCAAAGCAGAAAAAGCAAGATCAATATATAAGAGGACACTTTAGGCCTCCTTCCTACTTCTTTCCAGCCAGTGCCAAAAACCAGCCAGCAAAGCAATGTTCCCATGTCCCTAGGGAAGAGGCTCCTCTATGTCTAACAAGAATGTGGGGCTATAGCCACAGTGACCACATGGGCCTGAGGGCTGCTCAGGATACAGGACTGTCGGTGCTAAAACCTGACAGTTCAGACAGGTGGTTATTTATTGTATATACAAGACTCATTTGTTGACAAAATCTAGCTAACCAAGAGAAAATCAAAACTAAGAGAACACTGTGGTGTTATGATATATACATTGGTTTTGGTCCACAGTTCCTGGCTGTTCCGGCAGTTCCTAACTCCTGTAGCCCTTGTGATAATATTGAGGCACTTTAGGCCTCAGGAAACAGAAATCTCTCTTTCTGACCTTCTCCTGCCCTCCTTTGACCTGCCTGAGGCAGAACTCTAATCTGATTGTAGGTCAAAAGACCCTCATTCCAGAGAGGGTCCTGCCCACACCCTGGGGCAGGAACCTGCACAGAGAGGCAGGAAGAATCTGGACAGGCCTTGTTGGGTTTAGATCACGCGCTTTTTGTCCAATCACATTTCTACACAGTTGTCAGTTATGCCTATGTCAGGAAGCCTTTATAAAAACCCAGCAGTACAGGGTTCAGGGACCTTCCAGATAGCTGAACACGTGGAGCATCCCGCAAGGTGGCCCGTGGGAAGGGCACTTGGCTCTGTCTGTCCCTTCCCTCTACTTTTCCCTGTGTGTCTCTTCATCTGGCTCTCACAAGGCCCATACTCTGATTGGAGAAATACTATAATATTTGTAATATCCCATAAACCTGTAACCATGTTTCCCTGAGCTCTGCTAGCCTCTCTGTTGCAGGCAGGCAAGGCCCAACGGGGAGAAAGAGCACCCAAACACCCCCTCTATAAGTGGAAGGGCTTTATTCACCAGCCGGGAGCTTACGGTAGAGAAGAATTCCAAATGGCTGCTCTCCTGGACCGGCTTGGTCTTTCCCTTTTTATCGACAGTCAAAAAGTTCCAACCCATAGGCACCCTTCTCATTGGCCAGTTTGAATCAAGTGGGAGATGCTATTCCAGTCCCTACAGAACTACAGGATTTCACAGAACTTGGAAATTTCCAAGTTCCAGGAAGTTAAATTTGCAAATTCCCAAGGGCTGTGTCACCATGGAGAGAACCCTGCAAGTGTATCTGTTAGATAATTGCAAAACTTCATCCTCTATCCCAATTCCCCACTCACAATTTCAAACTTATGGCCTGCCCCCAAGGGCTCTCAACACAGTAACCCTTATTGGCTATTCTACCTTCCCGTCACCTCCCCCCCCTGGTCCTATATCAGAATTCACTTTCCTTTGGGCTTTCTCTCTCTCCCACTCTCTCCCCCCATGTGTCTCATGTCTCTCTCTCTCCTCTCCTCTCTTCCCTCGTCTCTCTCTCTCTCTCTCTCTCTCTTCTCTCTTCCTTAATGCTGCTCTGCAGCAGCCCCCCCCAATCAAGACCTTTCGTACAAGCCTTGGTGGTCTGTGAGGTTTCTGACGGTCGTGTGCCCCCCTTTCAGTATCCTTGTGATCTCCTTGAGAAGACCTGTTCTCCCAGACCTCACCCTTCTTGGGTATCCTCTCTCATTGCCCCCTTTTGAGACTCCAATATATTTTAATTTGGGGTCTCAATATCAGCTTGTTTCTGTAGGTGCCGATATTAATTACTTTTTAGCACTGAGGTCTTGGGTACTGTAACTCTTCTTGGGTTCTCTACTGAGGCCTTAATAGTACTGTGGTGGTGGGCTAATATCTCCAGCAAACTTATAGACCCCAAGGAAGGAACTCGAACTTGAAATCAGTTAGTTAGAAGTTCTGGAGGCCTGGACTTGTGACTAATTGTCTAGGGCAGTGGTTCTCAACCTTCCTAATGCTGTAAGCCTTTAATACAGTTCCTGTTGCCACAAAATGAGGAACTGTATGAAAGGGTAGCAGCATTAGGAAGGTTGAGAACCACTGGTCTAGGGGGTAGGGTGTGCAGGCTTGAGGACTGAGCTCTCACGCTGTGGGATAGGACAGCATTTCCAGGTAGGTGTTAGGTGTGTATGGGTGGGAAAATGCCCCTCTTTATTCATAGAAGTCTTTTTCTATGTTGGTGACTGTGGTGGTGTATGATCAGAAGGAAAAGCACAGTTTGAGAGTTTTTCCAGAACAATCAGAAATATACGAGCCTTGATCAAAGAAAAGATAACAAGCATTGAATATATTTATAGATACAAACTAAAAGGCAGCCAGTCGTGGTGGGTGATACCTGTTATCCTAGCAGTTGGAGGTCAGGAGTTCAAGACTAGGCCGAGCACAATAGTGGAACCCAGTCTCTACAGAAAAATACAAAAATTAGGTGAGTGTGGTGGCACAATATTCTGAGATACTAAGGAGGCTGAGGCAGGAGGATCACTTCAGCCCTGGAGTCTGAAATTGCAGTGAGCTATGATGACACCATTACACTCAGGCCTGCTGGGTGACAGAGGGGGATCCTATCTTAAAAACAAAAAAACAAAAAGAAAACCTAAAAGAAATGAAACCACCCTTATAAACTGGGTGGTTTATAAGGATGGATTGCAAGGTGAGAACCAGAGTAGGGGCCTCCAAAACTCTGACAGAACAGGCCTAGCTAAGATTATAATACGTAGCTGCTGTCCCAGCCCCCCCAACCCCGTTTGCTTGATAATAGTCACTGTCCCTTTGTTTGCTGTGATTGCTGCTCTTGAAGGCACAGTTGGTAGTTGTAAAGAGTCTTGACCCCCCCCCACCCCTCCCCTGTAAATAATATCACCTGTTCAGGGCATAGGGTTAGTTTTTGAGCTATCGTCCTGGTCCTGCTTTCTTTTTTTTTTTGAGACAGAGCCTCAAGCTGTCACCCTGGATAGAGTGCTATGGCATCACAGCTCACCGCAACCTCCAATTCCTGGGCTCAAGCGAGTCTCTTGCCTCTGCCTCCCAAGTAGCTGGGACCACAGGCGCCAGCCACAACACCCGGCCATGTTTTGGTTGCAGCCGTCATTGTTGCTTGGTGGGCCCGGGCTGGATTCGAACCCGCCAGCTCAGGTGTACATGGCTGGCCCCTTAGCCCGTTGAGCCACAGGCGCTGAGCGGAGCAAGGACAGAATTTTTAAAGATAGTATGGTGAGAGAGGATTAGGCAATCAGAGTCTGCTAATTGGCTGGCCGCAGGGTGGAGTCATCAGTACTTTGGAGGGCTGCTGTCTGAGTGGGTCAGCTGGTCACTGAGTGGGGGTTGAAGACACTTGAGTCAGTTTCATGGTATGAGTGGGACAGTCAATCTGGTTAAAAGCAGGACCTGGAGCCGGGCATTGTGACGGGTGCCTGTAGTCCCAGCTACTTGCGAGGCTGAGGCAAGAGAATCACTTAAACCCAGGAGTTGGAGGTTGCTGTGAGCTGTGATGCTACAGCACTCTACCCAGGGCGACAGCTTGAGGCTCTGTCTCAAAAAAAAAAAAAAAAAAAAAAGGCTTGGCGCCTGTGGCTCAACGGGCTAAGGCGCCAGCCACGTACACCTGACCTGGCGGGTTCGAATCCAGCCCGGACCCGCCTAACAACAATGATGGCTGCAACCAAAAAATGGCCGGGCATTGTGGCGGGCACCTATAGTCCCAGCTACTTGGGAGGCGGAGGCAGGAGACTCGCTTGAGCCCAGGAGTTGGAGGTTGCTGTGAGCTATGATGCCATTTCACTCTATCCAGGGTGACAGCTTGAGGCTCTGTCTCGAAAAAAAAAAAAAAAAATCCCGTCCTCCCAATTCTCAGGAGGTGTGTTTGAAAGAATTCTCCCATCTCCCTGCTTAGTGCTTTGTGTGCTGAACTCTCTCTGCTGTAAAGCCGCTGCCTCTGGACATTGGGCAGTGGGCAGATGAACCTGGCTGGACAGCAATAGGAAACACTGTGCAGATTGTAGTTCAGCTTTATAAACCTTCACAAGGTAAAACTATTAACAATACAAATAACAAATATTGTAACAAATATTGTGGTGAGAGAGAGAAAGTAAATAGATTCTGTCTATAATTGCAATAAACAAACAAACATAGGAATGCATAATGACCAACTTCTTAATGGATTTCCATACTGATTTACTGAGCCAAAGGATCTCTGAGAAATGAACATGGATTTTGGTAAAGAAACATTCATTTGCAGTTACACTTTAATTCCATTTCCTCCTTTTAAAAGAACATTAAATTGGGCAGCACCCGTGGTTCAGTGGGTAGGGCACCGGCCCCATATACCAAGGTTCGAACCCGACCCTGGCCAAACTGCAACAAAAAAATAGCCGGGCATTGTGCTGGGCGCCTGTGGCAAGAGAATCTCCTAAGCCCAGGAGTTGGAGGTTGCTGTGAGCTGTGTGATGCCACGGCACTCTACCGAAGGCAATAAAGCGAGACTGTCTCTAAAAAAAAAAAAAGAGAGAGAACATTAAATTATAATCTTTTATCTTAAATAGCACTTATGTCTTTCTTTTCTTTTATCTTCCTCTGTTTATTTACCTAGCTAACCACAAAAACTTTGATAATGGGGCGGCGCCTGTGGCTCACTGAGTAGGGTGCCTGCCCCATATACCGAAGGTGGTGGGTTCAAGCCCAGCCTCGGCTGAACTGCAAAACAGAAAAATAGCCGGGTGTTGTGGTGGACACCTGTAGTCCCAGCTACTCGGGAGGCTGAGGCAAGAGAACCGCCTAAGCCCAGGAGTTGGAGGTTGCTGTCAGCTGTGTGACACCACAGCACTTTATCTACCGAGGGCGATAAAGTGAGACTCTGTCGCTACAAAAAAAAACTTTGATAATTATGTTTAAGGCCGGGCAGTGGCTCCCAGCACTTAGGAGGCCAACCTGAGCCAGAGCCAGACCTCATCTCTAAAAATAGTGGGGTATTGTGGTGGGCACCTATAGTCCCAGCTACTTGGGAGGCTGAGGCAAGAGAATCACTTAAGCCCAGGAGCTGGAGGTTGCTGTGAACTATGATGCCACAGCACTCTATAAAGGGTGAGAAGTGAGACTGTCTCAAAAAAAAAAGAGAATTATGTTTACTAAATGTTTACATTGATTGTTCCTAGGTGTTTGGATTTAGGACAAGGGAAGATAAAAATTCTTCTTTGAGTCTTTTTGGTATCTTTATTTTTTTAAGACAGAGTCTCACTGAGACTCTTAGAGGCTAGTCTTGAACTTATGAGCTCAAGCAATCCACCCACCTTGGCCTCCCAGAGTGTTAGGATTATAGGTGTGTGCCACCACACCTGGCCCCTTTTTTGATATTTTTGAGTTTAGAAAGCACTGTGATGATTAATTTGTGTCAACTTGAACTGGGCTATGGTCCCAGATGTTTGGTCAAACATTATTGTAAATGTTTCTGTGAAGAAAGTTCTTATAAGACATTAACATTTAAATCAGTAGACTTTAGACAAAGTTGCACTGACTCATGCCTGTAATCCTAGCACTCTAGGAGGCTAAAGCAGGTGCATTACTTGAGCTCAGGAGTTAGAGACCAGCCTAAAGTAGAGCCAGACCCCCATCTCTAAAAACAGCCAGATGTTGTGGCCAGCACCTATAGTCCCAGCTACTCAGGAGGCTAAAGAGAGAGGATTGATTGAGCCTAAGAGTTTGAGGTTGCTGTGTGAGCTATGACACCATAACCACTCTACCAAGGGTGACGAAGTGAAACTCTGACCCCCCCCAAAAAAAATAGCTGGGGTTGTGGCAGGTGCCTGTAGTCTCAGCTACTTCGGAAGCTGAGGCAAGAGGATCACTTGAGCCCAAGAGTTTGAGGTTGCTGTGAGCTATGACACCATGGTACTCTACCAAGGGCAACAAAGTGAGACTCTGTCTCCAAAAAAAAAAAAAAATCAGTAGACTTTGAGTAAAACAAATTACCCTATATAATGTGAGTAGACCTCATCTGATCAGTTGAAAATATTCATAATAAAAAGGCTGGCTTTCCCAGAAAAAGAATGAATTCTGCCAGCAGACTGTCTTTGGACTCAAATTGCAGCTCTTCCCTGGGTTGGCACCCCTGTGAGTTAGTTTTTGACTTGCCAGCTTTCACAATCTCATGAGCCAATTTCTTGAAATTAACCAGTTGTGTTATCTATCTATCTATCTATTCTTTAAATAAGTACATATGTTTTATAAACCTTAACATGGTAAAACTATTAATAATATAAATAGCAAATATTATAAGGTGGAAAGAGACTATATTTACAGTCATTTTTCACTATCCATGGGGGATTGGTTCCAGAATCCACCAACAATACCAAAATTCACCAATGCTCAAGTTTCTTATAAAATAGTGTAGTATTTGCATATAACATATGCGTATCCTCCCATATACTTTAAATCATCTCTAGATTACATATAATACCTAAAACAATGTAAATGCTATGTATATAGTTGATATACTATCTTGTTTAGGGAATAATGACAAGAAACCAGTCTGTATCTGTTCAGTACAGATGTATCCATCCAGGGTTATTTTCTACAAATATTTCCAAACTGCAGTTGGTTGAATCCATGGATGTGAAATCCACAGATATAGAAGGTACACACACACACACACATGGTGTCAAAAAAAGTATACACTTTTTTTTTTTTTTTTTTGGAGACAGAGCCTCAAGCTGTCACCCTGGATAGAGTGCAATGGCCTCACAGCTCACAGCAACCTCCAATTCCAGGGCTCAAGCGAGTCTCTTGCCTCCCAAACAGCTGGGACTACAGGCGCCCGCCACAACGCCCAGCCATTTTTTGGTTGCAGCCATCATTGTTTGGCGGGCCTGGGCTGGATTTGAACCCGCCAGCTCAGGTGTACGTGGCTGGCACCTTAGCCCTTTGAGCCACAGGCGCCAAGCCTACACTTTTTTTTTTTAGTGTATTATTATTATTATTATTTAATTTTGTTTTTTGAGACAGAGCCTCAAGCTGTCATCCTGGATAGAGTGCCGTTGCATCACAGCTCACAGCAACCTCCAATTCCTGGGCTCAAGCGAGTCTCCTGCCTCTGCCTCCCAAGTAGCTGGGACTAGGTGTCCGCCACAACGCCCAGCCGTTTTTTGGTTGCAGCCACCATTGTTGTTTGGCGGGCCTGGGTTGGATTAGAACCCGCCAGCTCAGGTGTACGTGGCTGGCACCTTAGCACATTGAGCCACAGGCGCCGAGCCGAGTTTATTTTTATTATTATTAAATCATAGCTGTGTACATTAGTGCAATCAAAGGGTACAATGTGCTAGTTTCATATACAATCTGAAATATTTTCATCAAACTGTTTAACATAGCCTTCTTGACATTTTCTTAGTTATTGTATGAAGTCATTGGTATTCTGCATTTAGTAAGTTTCGCCTGTACAAAAAAAAAATACATACACATTTTAAACAATCTTGTTGGAAGTAAAATCAATCATTCTCCCAAAGTGTATGAATTGCAGGTAAAATGGGTATGTGTAGCATGTCTAGGTACACTTGACCCATAATGGTACCTTCAATTCAACTTCAAAAAGTGATATATAGATAACATCTCTTAAATGTGCATGCATTTTTTGGCACCCTCTGTATATAAACACATACACATATCCTGTTGCTTCTGTTTCTTTGAAGAACCCTGACTAACACAAGCACTTTATAAAAAATGGATAATTCCTATTAAAACAATATCATTATTCCTTTTTATTAAAAAGTTAATTTTTTTTTAAGATAGGGTCTTAGTCTTTTGCCCAGACTGGAGTGCAGTGGTGTCATAGTTCAATGCAACCTCGAACTCCCAGGCTTCAGTGATCCTCCTGCTTCAGCCCCTGAGCAGCAGAGACTATAGGCTCGCTACCACATACGGCTAACTTTTCTACTTTTTGTAGAGAAAGGGTCTTACTCTTGCTCAGCCTGGTCTCGAGCTCCTGGCCTCAAGTTCCTGGCCTCAAGTGATCCTCCTGTCTTGGCTTGCCATAGTGCTAAAATTACAGACGTGAGCCACTGTGTTGCACCAAAAAGTTAAAACTTTTAAATGGGAAATTAGGTCCACAGAAATTCAGGAGAATGTCCAAGGTGATGTCCGTGGACCGCTTGCACAGCTTGTTAGTGGTGAAGCCGAGACTCAGGTCCCCAAATGACCCTCTCAAAGCTTACCCTCCTTTCCGTGGAGCTGAGATAGTTCCTGGACCATTGTCTACTAAATTAAGATCCAGAAGCTCAGTCTAAATGCTTGAAGAATCACCCAGAAGGAGAGAAATGGCAAAGCATTTGCAGGCAGAGAACAGAGGAGGGCATGAGCATAAAGTGTCTGTGGGTTTAGGTAGTTATGGGCAGATATACATAAGTGAAAAAATCAAAGTAGGGAGCAGAATAAATATTACTTTTTTGTTTTATAAATATATGATATATATATATCTCCACACACACATACATGTAATTAATTATAAAATGCATGAACGGGTAAGTAAGGAAACCTCAACTGCACCTTTAGGTAAGAAAACTATCCACTTTGCTTCCAAAGACTGAGCTCCCTTACCCTCGAGGAGAGAGCAAACTCATTGGTGTGACTGATGCTTTGTCCATTAAAATGTTTCACGCAGGTGTCACAAGCCGTGTATTTTGCGGACGGCACTGAGAGAACCTTTTCTTTTTTTCATTTTGCTCTTTCCATAATGCTCCCATTCTTTTTTATCATGTGCATGAATTGCTTTTTATAATAATAGTTCTAAAAACTGGTTTAAGTTCAATAAGAAGTGCCACTGAATTTCACATTTAAAAACAGTTAAAATGGTAAATCATGTCTATTTTACCAGGGTAGAAGAAAGGAAGGAAGAAGAAAGAAGGAAAGAAAGAAAAGAAGGAGGAGAGGAGAGGAGGGGAGGGGAGGAGGGGAGAAGAAAAGAGGGGAGGGCAATCAAATTTGATAAGTATAGAACTAAAACCAAATCTGTGGAAATAGTTCTGCTTTTCCTGAGATGGTTCCACTTGTGAGGCAGCATGGGCTGAAAAGAAAAACGTGCTACCTGGGCAACTGTAAAGGGCTCCACTAGGCAGCAAAGGCAAAGAGACTATATCTTGCTACCTTCCCACCTCCAGGTTGGGCCCCAGCTGGGCCTGCAGCACCCACTGCAGAAACCACCTCAGGGCTGGGCCTCAGCAGCTGCTCCCACCAACCAGGCCAGCAGCAGAATCTGGAACTCTGCCCACATTGTTCTTTCACTCACTTTTCCATTAAGAACTGAGACAAAATAAAAATGTCCCAGACACCTGGGTCCCCTGCCTTAGAACTGGCACCAGCAAACTTTTCCTGGCCAGGCGCCCACCTGAGTGGAAAGGAAGGAGGGAAGGGGGCAGGGTGTACAAACTGGGCCTTTGAGGACAGGGACACTGGGCCGAAGCAGCTTGTGCTGCATCCTGACTGCAATAGCCTAGCAGAGCAGGAACCCCATCCCGCCAGAGCACCGCCGTAATCCTATGACCCCCCCAGTAGGTGCCTGCTACAACTCAGGCCCTTCTCAGGGCTCTTCTCAAGGCCCTCTCTGTGCTGGCCAGACAGGACTTCTCTGCCAAGGCTGTCACACTCACGCTCCCCCTGCATAGAGGGACCACGCTAGGTGCAGACATGTTGACAAAGCCTTACAAAAAATATTATGGCCAAATAAACATACGTAACACTTGCCATTTTAAGCATTTTTCCATTTTTTTCTGGATGTAAAAGTATAAATTTCTTTTATATCAGAGAAAAGGAAGGGAGAAGAGATGGGAAAGAGGGAGAAAGAACACAGCAGGGAGTAAGGAGAGAGAAAAAAAAAGGTTGAGGAAGGAGAGAAAAGTGGCAAGAGAATGAATGTCATGGCCTTCCAAAGAAAGGCCAGAAGGCTGCCAGCCCATTTCCACTTTTAAGTGTATATTTTAATGATGTGAAGGGCATTCGCCAGGGTTTGCTCCACATAGCCTTTGGGTACAAGGGATGATCTGAAGCAGCCCACTTGATGAATTAATTTTTCTCCCACTTCTTATTTTTTTAAATTTCCAAAAGAACAGGGCAATGAACAGCCATTCACCTGGAGTTTCCATTTGTTAGGGTTTTCCTCCATTTCTCTCTTCCTCCTCCTTCTCCTCTCATCATGGATGGTAATTTTTGCTGCAGCATCTGAGTTAAAGTGACAGGCATCACGGGGACAAGTCATTGTTAAATGCTTCTCCATACACCTTTTAAAACAAGGGTATCCTTCAAAGCCCTTAGACTCTTGTTCGTTTAACAGGTCTAGATTTAAAGATCAAGTCCACTTTAGTCGTCACGTTTCCTTAGCATCCTCGAATCTAGAGCACGTCCCAAGCCTTTGTGTGTGCACATTGCCACTTCTGAAGGGTCCAGGACAGTTATTTTTGCATAATATCGTTTGATTTGTTCTTGTCTGATCGTTTTTGGTTTGGATTCAAGTTAAGTGTTATTGGTGAAGGCTATTGCCTTGACGTTAACTGATGCACTGCAATTCAATTCTGGAATTAACCACCTGGAAATAGTGCAGATCCTGCAAGTACAGGGCATGTTCCTAAGGGACTGACTTCTCAGATGCACGCTGCAAGTTCAGGCGGTCCAGGCCACCCAGACTCTGACCAGAGAGCTACGAATTCAAGAGTTCCTAAGACTCCCTTCAGGTTCAGTCATCTGCTAGAATGTCTCACAGAACTCAGAAAAGTGCTATAATTATGACTATAATTTTATAATAAAGGATACCGCCAAATGAGCAGACATATTGGGTAAGGTCTGGAAAGACACCTAACACAGGGCTTCTGTGACCTTTGCCTTTGAAATCAGGGTACCTTCCTTGGACATTAATGCTGTTCACTAACCAGGAAGATTTGCTGGGCTTCAGTGTCCAGAGTTCTTAGATGTTTCATTCTGTAGGCACAGCTGATTTAATCATTGTCTACCAGAGTGAACTCACATCTCCAGAACCTTTCCCCTCTTCGGAGGATGTGCTAGTGCTAGTTCAAAGTCCCACCTCGTTAATCATATGCTTAGTATTTCAGGCAACCAAGTCCCTGTCGTGAAGCTATCTAGGGCAGGGGGGCCAGTTCAGTGTCCCTCAGACTGTTGGCGGGCCGGACTATAGTTTTTTTTAAAAAAAACTATGAACAAATTCCTATGCACACTCCACATATCTTATTTTGAAGTAAAAAAATAAAGCAGGAACGAATACGATATTTAAAATGAAGAACAAATAAAGTTAAATCAACAAACATCGTATATCAATGGGAACTATGGGCCTGCTTTTGGCTAATGAGATGGTCAATGTCCAGTTCCATATTTGTCACTGCTAGTCGTAACAAGTGCAGCACGTGTGCATCAGTTAGTCTAGATTTGGTTGGAGATTTCAGATGTTTCATTCTGGAAAAAGTCTGTTCATAGACGTAAGTGCTGCCAAAGATGGTTGCCATTTTGAGTGCCTGGTTCCTGAGATTAGGATATGTCTCAGAGGGGAGAGATACATAGAAATTAGGAAGGCTGCTTGACTTGAATGCGTCTTTCAGAGAGTCACAATTCTGCAGTTCAGCCAGTTCCATTTGGTAAATT
>CAUYRH010032727.1:0-121401 GCA_963574655.1 Perodicticus potto | reverse complement strand
GAATCCAGCCTGGGCCCGCCAAACAACAATGACAGCTGCAACCAAAAAATGTCTGGGCATTGTGGCGGGTGCCTGTAGTCCCAGATACTTGGGAGGCGGAGGCAGGAGACTCGCTTGAGCCCAGGAATTGGAGGTTGCTGTGAGCTGTGATGCCACAGCACTCTATCCAGGGTGACAGCTTGAGGCTCTGTCTCAAAAAAAAAAGAAAAAAAGAAGTCTGTGTCTGACTTTCCCCAGATATTCCTGGCGCTGAAGGGACAGGTATTGTCAAGGTGGCAGAAGCTTCTCTGCCCGCAACTTGCTGGTTGTGTGACCTTCAGCAAGCAATTTCCCCTCTTGGAGCTTCAGTTTCCTTATTTCTAAATTGAGGGAGTTGAATTTGATTTCTAAGTTTATTTATAGTTCCTGAATTCTAGGAGTTAAATCAGACACATACGTTAGGAATAAGACCTTGGAACAGAAACCTCAGCAGGGCTGGGGAGCCAGCTCTCCCTAGATGGGCAGACTCTGGGCTCTTCTTGTTACCCCCAGGGGAGAGACACTCCTGGAGCTCCCTCCCTTCCCCTGGGAGTCTGGAGAGCTGCCACAACAACCTGCTCCCTGCCCCCTTAGCTTTGGGGCCTGCTGATGAAAGGCAGTGGTTCTAGGAAAGCAAGTGACAGGACCGTGCCAAGGAAATGCATGGACGGGCCCAGGGGAAGAGAGAGGAAGGCCCCAGGGAGGACTTGGGTGTTCTTGCGGTCAGAGGAGTCCACTGGGGTATTATTACACTGTGTTGTTAGAATACACACCCTGAGTGGCCGGAGGAGAAGCTGAGGTGACCCCGAAGTGGTCGAGGTGCCCCCACTCTTCACCATGAAACACGCGGCCAGCACAGTTCCAGCTCCTTAAGATCTGCCGTCTCCAGAGTAATCCCAACTCCTCTCTGAGCAGAAATCCCCAACAGAAAGCAGCCACCAGGTTTTTGTAGAAATATTTTGTTCGGAAAAGGGTCATTCCATCCCTCTTTCCTGAAGGCGCACGGGGCACCTGGCATCGTTATCGCATTGTAAATGAATTTGTTAAAAATTGGGTACTGACTGATTACAGCATGCCAGGCATCGAGCTACAGCCCTGAGCAAACCAAGCTTCCTGCCCTCAGGGAGGGTACAGTCTCCCAGGGGAGATGGATGCCAATAAAGATAATAAGCAAATTAATGGCTCCTTAAAAAGTGATGCAACTATGGAAAGAAAAAAGAAAAGAAAGGCCATCATTTACTTTAACATATTTGAAAATACTTTTTCTTTATTGCAGTTTCTTTTTTAAAATTTTATTATTATTTTTATTTGGGGGGGACAGTCTCACTCTGTTGCCCTGACTAGAGTGCCATGGCATTATAACTGATAGCAACCTGAAGTTGTTGGACTCAAGCAATCCTCTTGCCTCATTTTTTTCTATTTCTAGTAGAGAGGGGAGTCTGACTATTGTTCAGGCTGGTCTCCAGGGCTCAAGCAGTCCACCTGCCTTGGCCTCCCAGTGTGCTAGGATTATAGATGTGAGCCACCACGCCCGGCCTGCCTGGCCTACAATTTCTTATTCTTCATTTTTTCATTATTAGCACAATTAGAGTACTGCTTAAGACTAATTTCATACTATTTTCTAAGAACATTATGAGTTGTGTGATGTTAAAATTTCTTGTCTCTGGTGACACTTTTTGTTTTTTTTTTTTTTTTTGGTTTTATAACTTACTTGGTGTGTCTGACAATCACCAATTAGTTCTCATCCATGTTGACTGTCTATAGATTTTTGGAAGTAGTAACAGGCCCATAGGTAACCCAAGCATAGAGCTTGTTTGGTGAATCTTCATCTTCATTATGTTTTCTGGACAACCACACACGGATACAGTGTGGGACATTCCTAATGCCCTTGGCCCAGAAGCTTTGTTGAGCTGGGTATCAATCTGCACATCTGGAGTCCCCATCTCTTTCATGGCAAATTTCCAGATTTCTTTGAGTGCCCAAGGGGGCACGCTTCTTGAAGCCCACTCCCGGGATGTGCTTGTGAATGTTGAGGATGTATTCTCAGTCGCCACCTCGTTGACAGCAGATTGGCCCTTGTTCTTCTCACCTCCCTTCTTTTCAGGACCCATTCTGCCAAGCCCAAGTTGGAAAGCAGGTGACACGTTTTTTAAATCTTCCTTTCAATACTTCTGTAAGTTGGCCAGAGAGGGTTTTATTATCCCCATTTTGTAGATGAAGCACCCGAGGTCTTCTTAGAGTCTTTGACAAGCTGGATGTCTTGACTTTGTCTCTGTACTCTCTTATGGACCTATGTAGGAAATATTTTTGGTATCTTTTTTGTGAGAAAAAGTGTTACAAATTTCAAATTGTTCACTTTAAACAAATATTTGGAAGAAACCTGGCTATTCATTGTGTACTCAATTGTCACCATTGTGGTTCCTGATACCAAGTCATTCACATAAGCCACAAAATTTCCTTAGAGAGCTGGTGACCTGCCTCACTCATAATGGTTGGGTTTTATTTTTTCCACAGTATAAAATTGAGGAAGAGCAAAATTCATTTTTGTTCTCCCTTTGACCCTAATGACACTGGTGAGTGTCAGCATGTACTGTTCCAATATTGCTGCTGACCTTCTGGGATTTAACTTCAATGGCATCTTCTGGAAGTGGGTGGCATTCTTGGATGTAATCTAGGTAAGTCTTCTACTATTGACAAAGGGTGCCCATCCACACACACGTGATTCTTAACGTCTTTAGGGAATTTGCCTGTGTACATTCAGAGTATATAATTTCATAGGCTATAAAGGTAAAAATTTTATCTCTGACTTTCTTTGCTTCTCCCCCACTTGGTGATTTCTCCTACCATAGGAATCTGTGGCAAAGCTTTTGTTCCTGGATTGGCTTATGTGGAAGCTCTTGGGTATCTTTTCATCAGTTGCTACGTGCTCAGCACCCATGGTCTAATTTCAGTATTAGTACAACCAGAACATATTAAGGAAGGTAAATTTATTTTTGCCCCTATTGCAAAAGTACGATTATATAATGCATTCTAACATCAAATGTAAATGACTTTTATTTTGTACCATATCCAAAATAATTTAGAATCCTGCTCTTACTTAACGTGAAAAAACTGGAAAATTTCTAGCTTAGTGCTTTTACCATCCCCTTCTTTTTTAAAGAATATCCACTTAATACTGAATTACAACTGGATAAAATTGAGCAGTGTGGTTCCTGGACAGGACAATGAACTTTCAAATAACGGAGTCTTGGGTTTGAACCTGATAGGATATTTTATTTATCATGTGACTTTAGTCTATTAGTTTACTTCTTTGAATTAGTTTCTTTTTCTGTAAAATGGTAGGAGAAGCGCCTCTTATGAGTGTTTTTAGGGTAATGGAGAAAATTGCGGGAATCTAGAGAGAATAGACTCAGAAAATGTGAGTTTCCTTCCCTCTTTTTCACCCTTTGGTTTGGTCATGAGGCTTTCTTGGGAATGAAGCTTTTCTGTGACAGGTTTATTTCTCTGTTAGAGCTTCATACAATCTGAACACAGATTGCCCTGTATCCTGCCAGCTCCCCATGTGTGCTGTGGTGGGAATGTATTCTCTTCCCACTGTGTTGATTCCAAGACACACTCATTTAAACTCATGGCTGAAAATGGCAGAGTCTGTCTTGCGGGCTGATCTCTTTCAGTATTGTGGGGGGATTACCCTTTAAAATCCCTTGGTTTGGGAATTAGGAGTTCATGTCTGCTCATCTATTCTTAAAACGTGCTGGAGAAAAAGCTGATTACTCTTCTGACTTAGCTCTCATAAATCTCTCCTTCAGCCTGAAAGCTGGTGCTAGAACTTTCTCTGCCATCCCCACCATAGCTGTGAATTTCTGACAAATGACCTATCCTATAGCCAAGCAAGTCTTAATTTGGCACCTGGGGAAAAGCACAATGGTTTCAGCATAGAGGAGACAAAAACCTGTAGGATGGAGGTCTAGAGGACACTTGGAGGAGATAATAAAGATCTTACGAAGATCCCACCTCTTTACTCTGAAGTGGTAAAAGGATAGTCTTTGATATCTTTCGACGAGAGTTTCTCCAGGTGATAAATACAAATGGCTCTCCTCGTTCTTGTAATCTGAGCGGTCAGCACCTGGTCTGGCATTAGAGAACATTCCAACACCATATCTAACACTCCACACATTGCCTCCCTTCTGAAATAAAGAATGACTCTGCAAAGAAAATAAACAGAGGTGATGAAAGCCTACAAATAATTAAGAAAAGGAAGATGGGAGTCGGATTGTATGCTACCATAACATGTATGCTACCAGAAACATGGTAAGGAGCAGCTCCATTAATTTCGTCTGAGTAACCAAATGAAATATACTCTTAGGGCTTAAATCACAAGCAAAGTAGAATTGCTCAAAGGTAAATAATTTCTTGATAGAGCCTTTCATAAATAACCATGGCTTGTCTCTACGGGACATTTCATGTCAAAATTGTCATCAACATCGTTTTGAGTTTACCAATAAGACATGGGATTGTGTTTTTATGATACAAAGATAAGTACTTAATAGCATCCGTTTGGAATTATTCTTTCTATTCTATTTGCATGCAGAATACACTGAGAAAACCCAGTTAACCAAATAAAACTGAGACAAAGTCATGGATAATTTCAAGTTCTTGTGCACCTGCAATGCTAACAATGGCCCCTTTGCATTGATGACTAGCCTTCCATGTGTGGGAGACATGGGGTGATAACATCTCTATGCTGGAAAGATGATTGGGTTTCAGGAACCCCTCTGTTTGACCACCACTGCCCTGGATACTAAATGTACTAAATGTGGATTTAGTAAAGGGCCAATCATCAATTTGCACGTGTGGTCATCTTTTTGAATATAAAGAAAAAAAATATGCAAAGATACACATTTCAATTCTCTCCATGATTCCAATTCATTCTTGACACCCAAGGCAGAGTTGTCTTTGATTTTAAAAGTAGATCTGACATGTTCAAAAGGCCCAACAAGTCAAGACCAATGTGTCCAGATGTTCAAGTCCTCCCCACAACCAAGCCGAGCCTTGTCCCCCACCACATGCTGTCTTCACCTGGCTCAGCTACTTGGTTCATGCTGCTCCTTCTGCCCGAGACCCTTTCTCAGGGCCCTGCTGTCTTTCCAAGACCCAGATGTGATGACCTCTCTCTGTGAGCCCTCATCCAGCTCCAAAGACTGGAGTTACCTGCCTCCACTGCCTTTTGCTTTCATTTGGCTTTTGGCACTTTTATGCTAAGGCTTGTATTTCACTTACCTGCCAGCCTCCCCAACCAGGTACAAACTCCTCCAGGGCCAGCCCTTGTCTTATTCATCTTTGTAAGAGAGTGCCATGGGCACTGGGAACGTTTTTTAGCACAGGGGAGGCAAGGTAAACGCTGGCTGGTATACTTTTTCCTCCTTGTTTAGATTCTGGTGATTCACAGTTTGAAAATTGGAGTGAGTCCTTTCATGTTTAAACCCTTTGCTACCCTTAAGTTGTTGCTGGGGTATCTTATGGTATTCTGGTGTTAGTTTCCAAAATGTGTTTATGCTTCTTCTCTGGAAGAGTTTAGGTTCTGGAAGCTTGAGCCATATTGTGTCTTTCATTTCAGATCCTACCCATCAGATTATATTTTCCACATTGGCTTTTCTCTCCCAGCCAAAACTAATTCAAAGTGTGTTCAGATTCAGTGCTGAGTTTGTAAGAAGGGCCCCCTTTGTGCGGTAGTCCCTGGACTGGCGTCTGCCTGAGGATTCCAGATTTGTTACCGCTCAGGACTGGGCTTTCGGTTGGTGCCTAGAGAGGGTGGTTGCTCCTGCCAGCCAAGGACCCCGCTGGAGAACTTGCCAGGGGGAGTATTTGCTCTTCTTAAGATTTTTACAAATGGATTTTTATATAGTTCAGTGTGGATCAGTAATTTTCCACAGAATTTCTCTGTCTGGTGGGCAGTTTCCTTTAGGCTTATAGAATGCCCTCAGATATGATTTAGAAGCAAATCAATTATTGGCCCATTTAGGACATTTTGGTACCAGCCATAGAAGAAGAGAGTGGGCCAGGGGGGAACATAATAATGGAGAGAGCTAAGGAATCCATAAAGATAGATGAAACAGGGTTCCAAACAATAAGTTACCTACACAACACCCAGGGGCCTATGGTTGCACACATGTTAATAATCTAACTATACTATGAGGGACTGGGGTTCATTGACAACCCACCTTTATTCTGTTGAGGTTAACGTGATCTCACTGGTGTAATTCCTAGAAAACAATACATCTCACAGGAAGATTCCAAACATACTCACATGTATACTACAGACATAATTATAGTTCGTGTTTATCAAGCTCTTTCTAGGCGAGGTGCTTTGTGCTTTACATTGGATATCTCATTGTTGTTCACAACCCCAAGAGATAGGTGAAATTATCTCCACTTTACAAATAACCTAAATGAGGCTTCAGGATGTTACATAGCTTATCTCAACTTGTATACCAATTTTTACAACTGATGGCTTTTCCAAGCTGGTCTTTTTGGTTTGTTTTTCTAGGGCTGGAAGAAATGAAGCTGCTCAATAGGTTTTATTTCTACGTTTCACCAAGGAAAAGGGCATCTAAGAGGTGTGCTAGAGAAAAAACTGATCAAATTATCAGTCGGGAGGACTGAGACCCTTTGGCAGAGATACGGGAGTGAGAGCAACAAATGTTTTCGATACAAAAGACCTGATATTTGAGGATGCAGTAGGTACAATTTAGGGCGGGCCCAAGGTCAACAGTAATTTGCTGGATGTCTCTGTCTACATTAACCCTTTGCTCCTGGCAATTAGCTCACTGGCTCAGAAATTCTTCACCTCAGCTTGATAAGTAATCTTTGTCCTGTGAATTTCGCACTGAGGGATACATGATTAGAAGTCCTGGGTGCCCAGTCACCTCAAGAGTACAAAACAAGGATGGCTTTTGACTGCTCCTGAATCTTATTTGTTTGTTTCTTTTTGAGACAACGCCTCCCTCAGTCACCTGGGTCACCTAGAACTCCCCCTGGCAAGTTCTCCAGCTCAAGGCAACCTCACGCTCCTGGGTTCAAGCGATCCTCCTGCCTCAGCCTCTGAGTGCTGGGATTGCAGGCATGAGCTATGGCGCCCAGCCTGCTTCTGAGACTTCTGAGAGGCACCGTCTCTGTCTATGGGGATCAAATCTTGAGGCAGGCCAGGAGTTAGCAGGCATTCCCTGTGCCATTAGAACAAGGCACATTCAGCTCTGCTGTTTTGACTCTGTCTGCCTTGAACCCCATGTTTGCAGGAAAAGACAGAAATCTATTCCACCTTCGTGGGTTTCAGGGTGGGCACAGAGGCCCAGGAGGATCTGTTACACCTGCTCATGGCACTATAATACTAGCTCAGTGGCTGCGGGCTCTACTTTTCCCGTCTGCCTTTCTCTGAAAGGGTGGGTAGCCGAGGCAAGGCTGAGAGCTTAGATGGCTGTGAACAAAGGTTGCAGGGCAGGGCTCTCCTCATTGCTCATGCTGGGGATGAAAGGAGGGAGAGGAAGGTCTGCAGATCGCGGAGGGACAGGGTGTGTACGCAGGAGTGTGGCAGCGGCAGCAGCGGTGGGGAGCCTGTGCTGTAAGGATTGGAAAACTCATCTCAGCCTTGGAGAAATTGCGGGAACATCTCAGAATAAAGAATAGATGATTAGTAGAAGCACCTTGTAAAAATATCTGATGAAAATATCTGCTCATAAAAATCAGGTGTCTGAATTGTAAATACCCTGAAAAATCTGTAAGTCTGGAAGATAAACTTGCTGAGTTGATCACCTTTCAATGACTTCCTGAAGCTTGGGGGTGCGGCGGGGGGCAGGATCAGGAATCCGTTTGCAAAGGATGAAAAAAGAGTGACTAGAAAGGACTTCTGGTAAATTAGATATGACCATCTCACAGGAGAATATAGGAAAACTTGAGGAAAACTTTAACAGTACAGAACAGCTGTGATAATGTAATCAAGGGCAATAAATAATATTGGTTTCGAAATGATAAATTATGACAAGCCAAATAGGTGGATTTCAGTCGACTTTAGAAGTCTAACAATTGAGTCCAGCCAAGCAGATGTTGAATGCGCAGATTTTAGGAAAGCACTTGGGGCGAGCTCTCAAAACATTTTACTTGCAAAATTAGTTCAGATTGATTTGGATATGAACATGCCGGAAATCAGACTGTAAGCCTGGGCTCCAGCAAGATGCAAGGTGCCCAGCAGACAGAGAGAGAGGTGGAGGAACGCAAGGCTTTCTATAGGGAAGGCTTTTTACATGATCCTTATTTGATAACTAGAAGGAGCTGATTGATTTTTCCTAAACAGTGAGGGCGTGAAATAAAACTGAAACAAGAATATGCCAAGAAAAAGAAACAAGCACATTAGGTGGTGTTTTTAGAAAAAACAACGATCCAAATCAGGATATTTTCCATGTTGAAGAGACTTGTGCAAAGTAGTGAGGCAATCCTAATCACCTGCTCACTCCTTGAGCACGTGTCCCCTGCCTCCCGCAGGCCAGGCGCCATGTCAGTGCTGGGCACAGGCCAAGTAAACACAACCTCTGCCCTGAGGTGCCACTCAAGGCGGAGGAACCTCTGGGGGTGGCCTGGAGAGGACAGTGAGGGTCCCTAGAGTAGGTGGGACCTGAGCTGAGTCTTAAGCTGTAATAGTAATCACTGATCATGATACTTAGAGTGTAAGAAAGCATTTTCATATATGGTTTCTCAGTTTGTCTATGTCACAGCTACGTGGGGTGATGCGGACGGTATTAATTCCTTTTGGTCTATTTCATATCAATTCTTTACCTGATTGGCCACATTCTATTTACTTTTTGTGCTAATAGTCCTCTTACTGCTATGGTCTGAATGTTTGTGTCTCCCCCAGTTCATATGGTGAAGGCTTCATCTCCAAGGTGATGATATGGGAAGGAAGTGATGGGGGGACATGGTAAGTGTCCTTGTACGAGAGGCCCTGGGAAGACTCCTCGCCCCTTCCACCATGTGAGGTTAGTGTGAGAAGATAGCTGTCTACGAGAGAGTGGGCCCTCACCATCAGGCCCTGGATCTGCCACAATCTTGGACTTTACAGCCTCTAGAACTGTGAGAAATAAATTTCTGGTGTTTATAAACCATGAGATTTATGGTATTTGCTGGCTTGAAGCTCATCTCTTCACCTCTAGCCATCTCTATTCTGTGCTCCAGCCACCCTGTCCTTTCTGCTCAGATGACACTCCTCTCCCTCATTTGCCAGTGTGGCCCACTCACTGCTTGACTGAATGTCTGTGCCTTGGCATTTCTGCTGCCCATCTAGCAGGCTTTGCCTGGCCTCCTTGTAGGGAGGCTGACTCCATTGTCCCCTCTTGATCTGCTTCAGTAACCTGTTGGGTATAGCAGCTATCTTACAGCCTCTACTAGAGTAAAAAACACTTGGGAGGACAAGACAATGATGATACATTGTTCACACTCAAAGCTTGGGGCACAGCAGCTGTTCAGTTAATGTTCTTTGGATGAATGACGAGGTGTAATGAATCTACTGCTCAGAGGAAGATGGAGAGGTTAACTCACACATCTCACAGGGACATGGTAAGTCTTCTCCTTTAGGGTTATTCGCAGTAAATCACATGTGTGCTTAGAGACCCTGTAGATACACACACTGGAGTTGAACCTTGATAGCCTGAGATACTGTTCCACAGCTTTTCTACATTTTTATTTTGCTAGAGAATGGTGGCACTCAATGACAGCCAGGAATGAAGGGCAAATGTGACTGCTCAAGAGAGAAGTGGGGTGGACATTGGAAGCCCCCCAAAACCCTCTGTGAACCTCTCTTTTAACACATAGCTCCTCTCAGGCCCTGTCCCCCTTTCCTCAATACCTATGGGTAGGTTAGATGAAGTTTAAAGGTCCGTGTGACTGTTATTCTACTACACTGAGTGTGTCCCAGTGCCCTCTAAGCTACATCCCCCTTAAAAAGCCCAAAGAGCAACCAGTGAAATGTGCAGGGAAGGATCATGGATCCTTGGACAACATGCAATGAAGCGCACACCTGGCTGGTCTCAGGCCCAGGTGTTTTCCTTAATCCATGGCCTTTCATCAGCAGTGAGGATTCCGATTGCCGCTTAATCCTTCCCTAAATACACACCCACCTCATGGTGTGGAGGACTGACTAGTAGGTGGAATTAGCTCAAAGCCTAGAAAGTGGGGCTGGTGTTTTCCCCAGCCAGCCTATTCTGAGGGTCTGCACTGGATATTCCATCACTATGCTCGTCTCCAGGAATTCCTGACCCACACCTTCTGGTGGGGTCTAGTTCAGGGGCATGTTTACTTCCATAGAGGATTCCCTACCCGCTCTGCCCCAGCCGCCCCTGATTGGATTGGGGGTGGCATTGGTTATAAGCACAGCCAAACTGTGGACTGTTAGGACTTCAGGCAAAAACAGTGGGACTCAGACTCTGGAACTGGGGAAAACTGAGAGAATGGGACAATTAACCCCTTTAATTCCAGAGGAGGAAACACTAGCTGAAAAGACACAAGAGAAGCACTGAGGTAAACTGAGGGCCAGGATGTGTTGTGGTGACCTGAGGCTCGAAGAAGGAAGAAACTGGAGTCGGGAAAAATTTGTGCTTCCACACAGGAGTCCCGGGCGGGAGATGTACAACCTGGAGTAGAAAGTAGGCAGGTGGGAAAGAAGGGAACAGTGCACAAGCAGAGACAGGCTGCAGCGCCCCCCCACCCTCGGTCCCTGCGCTGCATCTGGAGAGTTGTCTCTGGACCTGCAGGATCTGCTGGGCCTGTTCTTACTTCCCAGAGGTTTTCTCCGGGTGGCCTTACAGCCGTCACTCTTTCCAGGTTTCTCGTGGTAACTGAAAGGGCCTAACACAGGCACCACAGGGCAGGGCTCCTTATTTTCTGACTCCCTGGCTCTGGCCATCAGTAGAGCATTCAGGTGTCCGAGTATCTGGGTCACTCTTTGTCTATATTCATGTCATGTTTTTATTTACATTGCACAACTTCTTAGTCAACAATCAAATCTCCACATATTAGTACTTCAAGGAATATTTCAATTGGAGTTCCATAATGTGCAGCTTATGAACACCAAGGAAACCCTGGATGGTCTTTAGGAGTGTCTAGAAACACCCTGAAACTGTGTGCAGAGAATTCATGTCCTTACAGTGGTCACTCTTTCTGGGTTTGAAAAGTGAGTGTGTGTGTGTGTGTGTGTGTGTGCATGCACACGTGTGTGCAGGGGATGGGACGCATTCTCCTGGGGAGAGGCTCTATAACCCCAACCAGATTCTCAGAGTGATTTGTAACCTTCCCCGCTTCTGTTAAAGATCAGTAGTGTTTGAGGCAACAGCTCAGATTCTAGAGTCAGAAGAGCTGTAACTGATCCCCTAGCTGAGAAACCCCATGTTTATTGCACCTCTCTACTTTTTATGTTCTTTTTTTTTTGAGACAGAGCCTCAAGCTGTCACCCAATAGAGTACTTTGGCATCACAGCTCACAGCAACCTCCAACTCCTGGGCTCAAGCGGTCTCTTGCCTCCACCTCCCAAGCAGCTGGGACTACAGGCGCCCACCATAGTGCCTGGCCATTTTTTGGTTGCAGCCGTCATTGTTGTTTGGCGGGCCGGGCTGGATTCAAACCTGCCAGCTCAGGTGTATATGGCTGTCACCTTAGCCAGTTGAACCAGAGGCGCCGAGCCTACTTTTTATGTTCTTTATGTATTGAATGGGTCTAACACTAATAGTACTTACACCTAGGAATGGGGTTTTATAGCTATATGTACCTTTATTTACAAAGCATTCATTACAAACTTTTACAAAGAGGTGGCCAACTTGTAGAGAATATGTTGTCAATATTGTGGGGCCACAAACCTACTGGGGTGTGGAGCCCAGTGGCCTGGGTCAGGGGAACCTCAGCTGGGAGTGTTATAAGGATGAAAGGAGGCAACCACAGCACCCGGCACGCCGCAAGTACTTGATGATGGTAGCTGTCCCATTTTTATTACATTTGATAAATATAAACATGACCCATTCTTCATTATCATATGCTTTCAAATTTAGGATAGTTATAGTTTATTATGGAGGGTGCTTTTTAAATTTTGGTCACAGCATTATGAGACTAGAAGGACCAATAGTCAAATATCATTTTTCAAAAATGCGTGTTTTATTCTCTGGTGAGGCCTATCAGAAAAATGCCATGAAATGGGTACTCATATTTTATAAAATTTATGAATGTATATAATATTGATGAGCTAAGTGGATCTACTATGTTTTGTACAATGAGCATAATTTTATATACTATCGTAATCATTAGTAAAAATTAGATGCATTGAAAAGTCAATTGCTTGTAGGTTAGTGAGATAGTAAAGGGACTGGAGTTTTCATGATTACCATTTAACATGCGTGTTAATACCAATCGGTTCACTGTAGAGGAACAGAGGAGATGCCAAATGCACTGACTAGACTTTATATAGATGTTTCAATACAGGGGCTCTTACTTGATTATGTTTTTTTGATGCCTAGTAAAAATCCATTGAAAGGCATGTTTTTGGCATTGCCAATCACTTGCATAGGAACACGTGTGGCGCAATGCAGGGCAAGCCCCTGACTAGCTATTTTAGAATAACAGCAGATACAGTCAAACAAACCTTGAACTAATAGGAAGGACGGTATTTGGACACTCTGCATCCAAGTGGGTGAGAGGTGACACCATTTTCTCAACTTACTTTAAATAAATACCCCACAATGGAATCAGCCTTCCCGCGGCCCCTCCTGGCCTCTTTGCAGTAATGAAAGGCCTGTGGGCAATCATCTGTGGCCATGGAGCTGGTTCTAACAGGTCAGTCCTGATGAGGCCTCCACGGCGGAGAAAAAAAAATCCTCTAAATTCCTGATGGGAGGCCTTTGACTTTTAATTTGACAGGTGGTTAGTCAGGTGTACGTGAATAATCATTACACAGGAAATAGCGCCAGCAAAAGAAAACCCAACCCAACTCACAAATGTAAAAAATGTCATGTTTCCGAAATAACGATGTCCAGCCTGTGGTGGTAAGGGGAGGAAGCACAGGACGGCCTTTACCAACGGGGCACGGTGTTCTTATTACACCGAGTGGAAAAAATAAAAGTAAAGAGTTTTCTGGCCCTCGTTCAATCACTCAACCTCTGTTGACTGGGTTCACGATCCACAATTGCTCCGGGCCACGAAGCTGTTTGGCTGGACTCCATGTCTGTGTATAGGGACAAAAATCTTGCTATTTACAAGATTGTGCAGGTAGCAGAGAACCACGAGAAAGATGACGATAGGCATGGTGGTGATGATGATTATGAGAACATTTTTAGTTGGGTGTTTCCTAGCTTTTGATGGATTTTTGTGCATAATTTTTAATCTCAGGATCTCAGGTAGACTCTAGGTGCTTCCAGGGGCTATCTTATCTCATAGAAAATATTCATGTGTCATTTGCTTCCCCCTGCCCTTGGCCATGCCTCGGCTTAGACCCAGGGGCCAGCATATTGCTTGGGTGAGGCTGTTGCATAGTAACTTTCTGTTCAAATACGCTGGGAACTGACTCTGACTCTATCCTCTCTCAAGACAGTCCCCATGTAGGACACTGTATTTCACAGTGCACAGTGCATTCCCAGTGCTTACTCTGTGAATGTCTGGCCTCTGCCTGTTAATGAACATGGGAATGGCGTCTTCATACACAGAGAAGTTGCTCCTTTTCTCCTCATTTTATCTTTCTTTTCCTTTTTGGAGGAGGACAGAGAAGATTAAGGAATTTGGGAAATTTCTTAATACTTTGCAGGTGGTTGCTTTTTATTCAATAAAAGATATAATGATTAGCATAATTTCAAATAGTTCTCAGTTCCAAGCCTTGGTTTCTACCCCATTTCTAGAAGAATCTCCTATTTGGTTGATTCCTCCATCCTTAAATTGAGAAATGAGAATAAGGCTCTTAAGCAAGTCTTCTGGAAATTTCAGGACCTTGAGATTGGGTGCCAAGTTTAGGATTAAAATGAATCGAGAATGATCATAGCTTTTGTCTCTATAAACTAATTCCAGGGAGAGAAGTGGAGAGCTCTTTTGTACAGCTCTGGACTGTGCCAATTTAGCTAAACAGGAGCTCTGTTTCTCGTAATCCCTTTTGCTATATGACTCCAGGTTGCCTTTGGGAGTTAGAGGGATTTGAACAAGATCTGAAGGTTAAAGAGAAGCAGCAGGTACAGTTGGCCCACTGAGGGTGGGCGTACAGCTCTGGGCACCGTGGCAGGTCCCTCCTGATGGTGCTGATCTGCTGGCTCACCTGTGGACCACCCAGCCCACAGTTCCTGGACCAACCTCCTGATCCTCCTTCGACTTCTCTGAGTCCTGAGCCTGATGTGTACACAGTGTGACAATAAAGTGTGTTGACTTTACCATGCAGATCCTCTCAGCACTGAGGCTGAAGGTACTAGAACACAGATGTGAGTTCCACTTTGTCCTTGTGTGTTCCAGTCTATTCTTTCAGGTTCTAGCTTGTCCATGCTCTCCTGCACTCATGTCCAACTTACCTTCCTGATTGCTGACCCAGCCCCACAGCCACTTCATGCCCTGCACCAACAAGAGCCACAGCCTTATGTAGACTTTTCCACTCGCTCTCAGACCTGCATAGTAAATCCCTATTTACATCACTCTTGGTGGTTCTGCTTCTCTAACTGAACCTTGATTGATATACCTATTCTTATCCTAAATGATTACCAGCATCCCTTTTAAAACAGTTGCCCTGGAGTTAGATGTTCTTTATACTCTCTTGGGGACCACCAACCCTAGTGGGGGCAAGTGAGAAGGTTCTATTATGTATTTTATATGAAATGTTAGCTGAAATTGTAACTTGAACTTATTTTATATAACTCAGGTATACTAACCACAGGAGTAGAGTTGCTCAGGTTTACAGTGTAGAAGTAGATAATCCTTTGCCATCAAAGAGCCCAACTGGGGAGGGCATGCATATTGGCACAGGTGCAGATATTAAAGGCTTGATTCAACACCTGAGGGCATGAGCAAGGTGAGGGAAAGATGAGGGTAGGGTGAAGTGGATAAAGGTAAACATAATTTATATGTACAATAAATGTTTTTTGACTGCATGAGAGGTATTTTGACATGTTTAATTAAAAATAAATACAACTATGTCAAACAGGAATATACATTTTTTAAATCTCCCACTTTCATAATACCCTAATACACCTATTTTCATTTTCAGCTTTTATTCTTCAAATTCATATACCTTTGTTACATAGTTGGAATCACAATACAACAGCTTTTTGTATTGTCTTTGTTTTCCCCATTTTTCCATATGTGTGTGTGGGGGGGTATATATTTTTTTCATTGACCTGAGTCTCAAAGAAGGCTATAATGACCCTTTAAAGAGATTTTAAACCTCTGTTCAAAAATGTGTTATGTGTCCTACTTCAACTCCTGCTTAAAAGGTTTGATTCCAAGAGGAATCTGAGCTGTTTTGGAAATCAGTCTGACGAGCAATTGCTAAGGCAGTGTGTAGCCAAGGTGGGTTGTAGAAAGTAAGAGCTGTTGCTAAGGGAACCACCAGAGAAAGGTGGGTCTAAACTTTGCTATCGTATCTAAATTTCTTGCCACAGTCCTTGTTTATTGGACTTGAAAATTTAAACAGCTCCAGTTACAGCAGAAATGTCCTCAGGATGATGGACGTGGTCTGGCAGAGGACATCGCCACAGGAGACAGCACAGGCCGCTCACAGGAGGGGAAGGAAACCACTCATGCCTGCTGTCCAAGAAGAGCACTTTCCGCATCCAGGGACCTGTGAAGTTGAATAAGAATTGGTTTACTTTGGGGAAAGGTCATCTTTCTGTGGGGGCCGAGGTCCCTGTCTATGTGAGTGCAAATGTTTTGTCAAGGCTAAGCAGATGTAACATACACACACACACACACACACACACACACACACCCACAGAGTACAACCTCTGTAAGTTGACCACCCAAGGGACTATAACAAACTGCTTAACATAAGGAGCTAGGCCTCCTGTACCGATACATACATATGTATGATCTATGAAAATTAGGTCAACTTGGCTCGGCGCCTGTGGCTCAACGGGCTAAGGCGCCAGCCACGTACACCTGAGCTGGCGGGTTTGAATCCAGCCCAGGCCTGCCAAACAACAATGACGGCTGCAACCAAAAAATGGCCGGGCGTTGTGGCGGGTGCCTGCAGTCCCAGCTACTTGGGAGGCAGAGGCGGGAGACTCACTTGAGCCCAGGAATTGGAGGTTGCTGTGAGCTGTGATGCCCGGCACTCTATCCAGGGTGACAGCTTGAGGCTCTGTCTCAAAAAAAAAAAAAGAAAATTAGGTCAACTTAAGGAAGTGTTCAATGTAAGGATGTGGTCAACTATGACGGGTTTGCTGTCCATAACATATATGCATACGCACACAAACATGTATGGAAAAGCATAAGAACACAAGTAACACAACCCTACATTGAACTCCAGGAATTCAGGGGAGCTGCTTTGGTTGAGATTTGGATGAAGTGATAGAATTTCCTGGTCTTGGCAGTCCCCTCGTCCTTACTCCCAGCTCTATTTCTCTCCTACTGCAGTCCTCGAGGCACACATGACCTTCTGAGAAACAGCTTGAAAAACTGTTTAGAACCACTTTCGTTCACACTTAGGTCTTAGTTGGAAAGCTGAAGATTTTGTTTGTGAGTCTGGTATTTTGCTTTTCTTTTTTCCTTTCAATAATCTCTTGTTAATAATAATAATGATGCTAAAATAGTAAAACATCTTTCATGGCTCTCACACTGTGCCAGGTTGCATGGTAGACACTTTACAGAGCCACTCATTTGATCTTTCCAGCAACCCTATGTAGAAGGGGCTAACATAATATATAGATTACAAAACAGGTTTTTCTCTCACACTTTATCATTTGTGAACTTGGAATGTGTCATACTTTTGAATAGCCTGGCATAGTTCAATGGGCAGCATTTAAAAATGAAGTAATGGTATGTTTTACAATGACGGACAGCTGAGAGTTCACGAAATGCAGTATTAATATTCCCATTTTATGGATGAAGAACAAAGGTGCAAAGAGATTAAGTAAATCACCCAGTATTACCCACCTTGGCATCTTGTCTGGGCTCTATATTATTCTATGGGCATTTGGGTTGAGTTTTCCCCTCTTCCTCTTGTCACGGTTGTCGATAGGAGTAAAGACTGCAAGACCATTTTGATGTGGTATTTGAAATTCAAGGACATTGTGGAAGCACAATGATAATGGTGGTATGAGTATGCTACAGAACTCCTGACACACCCACCGCCTGCACACATTTGTGGAAAGTTTGCGACACATGGTGCTGTGTGTGATGTGCACAGGGGAAGATCCAGGAGGCTATGCACACAACAAGCCTTGCTTCTGCTGTGGTGTTGGAAGAATTTACACACTCGGCCATGGAAGTCTACCAAACAAACAATGGGCACATGAGGCAGGAGTCAGCAGAACAAGCATACGATGCATTCTTGAAACAGCAAAATGGAAAGTTTTCATCCCGAGATGCGCCAAGACAAGAGAGATTACCTCGATGAGAATTTGCCAGGGCAACAGATAGGACAAGGAGGTGAGGTAGCATTTCCCCCACGTTCTCCTGCCTTAACACACCTCAACTTCCACCTATGGGGATCTTAAGGAATGTGGTGGAAAACTGGCTACACTGGTGATACTTTAGAAAAATTGAAACACCACATGCTGCAAACAAGCAGATGCTTCATCAATATTGCTCAAGCAGTAGTTCGCTGTAATCAAAAGTGACACGGATGGTAAGCACTTTGATTATAGAAGTCAAAAGTGGCTTGTATTCATCTTTTGTTGTTGGTATATATTGAGTATTACAATTTTAATACAGCTTTTTCCTTTCTTAAAAGGCCTTCTCTTATACCTCCATCATGGTCAATTTCATTGGAAGAACGATTTACCAATCAGCTGGCCAGAGCTCTTCCAAGCCCATGAGAATCGATCCTATCACACCACTTATCCTTCCAATCTTTTCCCTTATCCAAACTCATTTTGCACCTCTTCTCTAGAAGACTGTAGTGGAATTGGTTTCCATTTGGAAAGCAACAAATTCCAGCAGTGTTAATAATTGACACTCCACCATTTCCTTTGACTTTCCTGCCTCTCCCATGGTGACACCAGCATTCATTTGATTACTGACATCTTTTGAGCTAATGTCATACTACACATTGGTACCATGATTCAATACAACTTCAAAAAGTGATGAATAGCTAACATTGCTTAAAATATGTATACATTTTTTTGGCATCCCAGTGTTTACCTTATTGAAATCAGCTAACTGTATGAATCTGGGCTTCTTTGTTTATTTTGCTGTCTGTCCTTTTGAAAGAGCTGGTTTAGAAATGTATCACTAGATGTATGCCCAATTCTTGGATTCTTTAGAAAGCCCCCCTGGGTCAAACACAATAGTGGGCAGGGATCAGGTGGAGTGAGTGCAAGAAAATGAGCAAGATCTGAAAATTTCAAAATAGTCACAATGTCAAATAATTTCATAATTATTAGAGTTAGATATTGTGTATGTTTTAATTTACGTTATCATCTGAATGTCTACATAGGTAGGAGAACATTGACACCTGTGCTATCCATATATGTGGAGATGTAGAGAAATAAAAATTACCTGGGGAGAGAGCACTGTTTGCTTTTAATTTTGCCCTCGTTGCCGAGAGAAGAAGGGGTTAGTGAGCTGTTTGCCAAGGGCAGTGAGTGGCCAAGGGGGCTTCTAGGATCATCCAAGATTCGTCGCCCAGAAACACTAACTATGCGATCATGGAGGGCAGTCAGCGATCCTTGTATGAAAAGGGATCATACCTGTTCTTTGTTGAATCGAGTGATTATGTAAGGCTTCTTATACAGTCACATTTCCTCCATATGAATTATTTTCTTACTTCCTCTTTTTCTCTTTGGTGATTCTCAGTAAAACCCACATAACAGAAAGGGCTTGTGGGCTTAGCATGAGGAAGAGGAAGGAAGCAAGCTGTTGCGTAGACGCTGTTTCATCCCCCTCTGTCTGAAGAAAGGAAACTCCAGGGAATAAAGTAGATTGTTGCAAGGTTAAAAAGAAACCCAAAGGTCATGGGTATTTGGCAAAGAGGAAAAGATGACCCTACAAATAGGCTGGGGATTGAGGAGATGCTCTGGAGACCAAGAGTGAGAAACGGGAGCGTGGGTCCCCAAACAGGGGCTTTTTAGTTATCTTGGGGCTAGAGAAAGCATGTTGGTGTGGTGGTTGGGATTATGGCTGCGTTGCGAGTGCAAAGGGTCTGGCTGTTTTTCATTCCCAAATTGGGCTATTTTAGAACAAAAAACCCCCCAAACTTTGGGATTTTCTTCTATTTGAAGCTGCTAAGGATTCAGCTCAAGGTAGGTATCTTCATAGGTTTTAGGATGGAGATTTTAGCAGCCAGGCTCTTGACAACCTTGGAGGGAGGACAGCAGCTTCGTTAAGTATGATTCAAAGGCTGGACTGCAACTTCTGGAATGGCCTTCTTTGATATCTGGCCCCCTCCTCACAGAAAAGGGCTGCTCACAATTAATTAACAAATTTGGCTCTTATTAATAATTCTTTGAGCTAGCACAGCAATCCTACCTGATTGAAAATAATTACCAACCTCTCCAGATGATTAAACAGCATATTTGGATTTTCATTTATATCATCATTTTGATTGAATGATGTGTGTGTACGCATAGGGCTGTGTATTAACAAGGTATGTCTTAAAACTAATAATAAATACTCAAAGAAAAAGAGTTACATATCTCTCCGCAAAATGGAAAAAACAAGAAGTCTAAGGCAGGTGAGCAAAAGAACAAAACTGGGACCTAAAATAAATTATGACAGTGTGACAGAGATAAAGTTTCAGGCGACATCAATGAGAAGCACTTAGAAAAATGCTTATGACGTTCCAAACGCAGTATCAGAGGATTGAAAATTCTGGTCAGCATCAACAAACAAGCAGTGTAATTAATCTGGAACAGAAAGAATACAACAGATGTTTAAAATTATTTTTTTTTCCTACTGACTCTGTCTCCTGCATATTTAGAAATTAAAGGTTGTAGATTAATAGTCCCTGACGTTCACACCCAACAGGACCAGCGCCAGGGCTGTGTTTGCACTCAATGACATCTTTCTGGATTCAAACTATTTCCCCTAATCAGAATATAAGAAAAATTAAAGGTGAAACCTGCTCACACACTGAACTCCCAAGTGTATTCTATTAAGAATTCACTCAACAAGAATAACAAACACAAACTCCCATGAGAAACAGTGGTATCTCACAAAAGCAGTATGGGACTGCTGTTCCTCACTAGTATAACTTAGTTTGGTACGGCCTCTTTCATAACACAGTGATGGTCACTTGTATCCACCTGGTTCATTTGAATGCTGATTTTGCCACAGGTTTCCATCTGGATTAGCTCAACCCACTTTAAATGCTAGAGAAAAGATTATGCAAATGTGGAACATCATAACACTTTAAGGACATTTTATTTCACAACCTGGAGGAAATTATTTTTATGAAGAGGTAAACTAAGTCACCAAGTTGTTCTGCTGGTGGCTTACTGTCTCCTAGGGAGTCAGAGGCAAAACAAACACTACTAGACCTTTGGCCAGGATTCAAAATTCAGCTGGTTTGTTAGAGCTGGCCTCTATCAGGTTGGCTTTCTTTTCTTTCTTTCTTTTTTTTTAATGCAGTGCTTTTGAAACACGAAACTTTTCTCAAAGGGCAGCGAAAGGCATACAGAGACCCATATGGTTTGGAAAGAGGCAGCTCTGCAGAGGAAGGCCACAGCTCAGACCTGGCAGGCTTTCCTTTCAAAGAACACTGGCTGATGGGACCCAAGTGACCTTTGATCACAGACGGTGCTGATCTCTGAGTGCAGGTGGTTTAAAGAGCTGCAGAAACAGGGCAACCCCTGCCAGACCTTCTTAACCTGGCGAGTTCATCCCCCTCTTCTGATTTAACTCACCAAGTCTCATGTGGGTCTACAAATGCATGGACCAGCCCACAAACACTGAAATCAGAGATATTTTGCCAAATTGTGAGTTCCTAGATAAGGCCTTCCACTTCCTTGCTGTGAGTTTGATCAGAAGGAAAGTCCTTAGTTTTCCTTCTATGAAATAAATTAGTAAAATAAAATATGGAGGGAATAGATGAAAATGTATTAAAAAGAAAGTGTTCTCAATTTTGAAAACTATATATTCACAATTTACCTGTTAGTATAACTTAGAAATGCGTTTCTGTACACATTTACATTCAAGGTGCAAAAGGTCTTCTGACACATGCACACATACCCACACGTACTCAAAGAAATCCTGAGAAATCATCTGAGAACAGAAATAGAAACCAAGTATAAAAATAATTTCTCAGAGTCTTTGGCCCTTGAAGACAGTAAAAACCAAAGATTGCACATTTGGTTGTTCCATGTACTCTAGCCCTTCCTTCATTGCCAGTATGCACCCTCTTAATAATCTCCATCTCCTTTTATTCTTCCCCAAGTAACTAGGTTAAGAGAATATTAATAATTATCTCTAGCAAACCCACTTAGGTTATGTTTACACAACAATTAGAAATTGTTTTGGGGAGAAGTTAACTATTTTATTGGGGTATAGGCATTCATTTCTTCATGTAAGAACCAGTTCTTCTTTATAACTAACATGTTTCATCAAGATGTTTATTTCAAACCAGTAGGCTCCGCCTAGTTAATGGGTGTTTTCCACATAAAAGCCTCCGGATTGGATAAGAACTGGCTTCCCCCAGGGTGTCCTAAACTTATCTTTTAACACATTTTCTAACTCCTGTTAGACAAAAGAAGGAAACCAAAACAAAATTGGGGCTAACAATATGGTTAAGAAGATAGGACATCAGTGTTGAACCAGGGACACTTCTTCTTGTGAAAATGAAAAAGATGAAAAGGAGAGAATCATCACATTTCAGCAGGTTGAAAGTCAGAAGCACTTTAATCTTCCTTATTCTGCAGATGTGGAAGCTGAGAACCACAGAGAACAAAGTGACATAACACATTTTTCAAAAACCCTTGGCCTCTGGTCCAAGAACTGATTGAAACCTTCTAAGGCAGATTCTTCTAGATATTCTAGGAAAAAAGTCTAATTTTCTTTTATTCAAAAATTCAATTATTCAGATTGCCTGGCAGTCTTTTCCTGTATTTTCTCTCAAATTTCTCATGCTGGCTTGCTCAAGACAGGTCTACTTTTTGACAAACTGCTTTAGGTGGGCAAACCTTTTCAGGAAAGACCTGGTGAGTCTGCTCCTGGCTAGAGGGAACCATACCTCCAGCTAGAGATCACCCATTATAGCTGCCGGTGTAGGCCTCCAAGCTTAGCAGTTTGCCGTAACTTACAGCTGAGGCCTGTTTAGCACACGAGAGTCAGAATTCCAACCCTGATGATGTTTTCCGAATTCAGTCTGGGGGCAGGGTGGTCGCCTTTCGTTTTAGTCACTTTCCTTTGTAGCCGTGTAAGCTTGCCTCTTGTTCTTTCAACAGATCCATGAGACTGTCCTCACTCTCTCTCTCTTTTTTTTGGGAATCTTGATCCTAGTCATTTCAAGTTGGCTGTTTTTCTCTTTTCGGCTCCGCCCCCACCTTCGAATTTCCTACTCTCACTTGAACAAAGTACTGAGTTCCTTCTTTATTTTCTCCCTGTAATTTTTTTTTTTGATGTCTTAGGATATTTACTCTTTTTACAAAACGTGAATTTTGCCTAGATGAACATTTACAAATTAACAGCTTCTAAGTTTTCATGAGATTAGAAGACTATGGTTTCTTTCACTTTTTAAAAATCACTCGACTTCTGGAAATAGGTCTGTCCTTAATCTATACTTAGTGTCTTCACATCTCATTAATTCCTCAATCCAGTACAGCCTGGTTTCCATGAACACCACTCAATTAAAAATGCTCTCTCCCCAGGTCCTCCCCAGTGGCCAGCTCCATGGCCTCCCTTTGCCTTGCCGTCCCACTTGACATTTATGCAACATTTGACACGGTTCAGTGGCCCCTCCTTATTGAAACTCTTTCCTTTCTCAGCCTCTTTTATTTCACCAGCTCCTGTCTCTTTGAGCTTTCTTCCCGGGCTTCCTTTGCTGGTTTCTCCTGCCCTTTGATGTTGTTTTTGTAGGGGATCTATTTATGGCCTTCTCGCCCCGCATACTTTCTACTCTAATTTCTTCAACAACCCTGCATGCACTGGGTGAAGTTCTCTGGCTCCTAACTTCTCAGCTGAACTCCAGTTCATATTTCCTTTAGCCTTTAGGATATCTTGACTCCTTTTTTCTGAACAGGCCATATTGTTATTGTAATTCTCATTATTAAATTCTCTATGCGTTTAAACATGCTGTTTTCTTGGCTTATTGCTCCCTACCCTTACCATCGTGGCTTGGAGCTCTTCTGAAAATTATTCAAGACCAAGTCTCCTGCTGACCATTCTCTGTCACTCTTAGAATGTTCTTTTCTATTTTGAAGCATTTCTGTGGAGATAATGAGTTACAGGCCAGGTGCGGTGGCTCAAGCCCTAATCTTAGCACTCTGGGAGCCGAGGTGGGTGATTGCTTGAGCTCAGGAGTTTGAGATCAGCCTCATCAAGAGTGAGACCCTGTCTTTCCCCAAAACAGAAAAACGAGCTGGGCATTCTGGTGGGTGCCTGGAGTCCCAGCTACTCAAGAGGCTGAGGCAAGAGGATTGCTCACGCCTAGAGTTTGAGGTTGCTGTGAACTGTGATGCCATGGCACTCCACTCAGGGCAATGAAGTGAGATGCTGTCTCAAAAAACAGAAAGAAAAGAAGAGATCATGAGTTACATGTATGGAATTGTTCGGCGTGAGTGAGTCACTGATTTGAGTTCTTCACGTGGATTATTTCATTCGCTCTGCACAGGGACCCCTGACGCAGGTATTCTTTTCATTTGCTAGTCTTGGATGAGGCCCCGAAGACCCCACATAACAGCTTGCTCAGTGTCCCACCATAACCCAGGCAGTCTGAGCCCAGAGCCCATGCTGTGAGCAGAACCTCCCCAAATAGAGGTAGCTGACTTTCACTGATGGATCGCTTAGGGTGTGGATTTGCTGTGTGTTATCTCACTTAGTCCCCAGAACACTGTTGGGAAGTCATATGATCATGACATCTACTCTATGTATGAGGGCTGTGAGACATGACTAGTTTAGATAACTTGCTCAAAACTACATAGTCCGCAATGTAATCAAGGCAGAATGCACTTTGTATTACTTACGTCTGTGACAGAACTCAAAGTGCTCCATAATTAACTACTTACGTACTTTGGTCTTTCCCTCTTCCATGAACCCAGATGAGGTCATTTTCAATGGTTTAATTCCTTCTATCTAGTCACAAAATGCAAATGTAATAAACGTGGAGGGAAAGCGCGATGGATGGAAATATTGAATGTTGTTGTTTTGGGTCTTCGGTTTTTCTATGGTAACTGATGTGCCCTTTATTATAAGTTTTCTGCAGCAAATCATTTCTTGTGTATAGGGTTATGAAGCCAAATGTGAGAATACTGTTTCTGTAAACTTTTTTTTTTTTGCAGTTTTTGGCCGGGGCTGGGTTTGAACCCGCCACCTCCGGCATGTGGGGCCGGTGCCCTACTCCTTTGAGCCACAGGCACTGCCCATTCTGCAAACTTTCTTTTTCAGTAAAGATAGTTTTAGTTCCCGAAGGTAAGGCAGTCGCCTGTATCTGCATCTCTGTCCCTTTTGCAGTTTCTAGCTGTTGCGTCCAGATGGCAGGTTTTTCTTGAAGAGACCCTCAATCTAGTCAGAGATAAACATCATATTCACAGATTATAAGCTGACAACAAATTTAAGTCAAGTCATGGTTCAAAGGGGACGTTCTCTGTTGAGTGGGACTCTCTCTGCCCATGTCAGGTGCCTACCAGCTCTATTACATTCCTTTCCTCCGCTTCTCTTCTTGCCTCCCTCCATCTTTTCCTCCCTTTTTTCCTTCCCTCTCTCACAACTGAGTTTCACTGTGTGCTGATGTTGTCAGAGAAAATCTAACAGGCATCCCCCTTGTAACAATATGGTCTCTCTCTCTGCTTTGTCCAGAATAGGTTGGTTTTGTAGTTTTTAAACCATAAAACCCAATGCTTTCTATCGGTACAGTGTGCAGTTTCCTTTTTCCTGTTTCTTTTTATGTAGAAAATTACAAAAATAAAACATTCTATGGTAGAAAATATCCAAAATCCAAACTTACATGTATAGTACAATGCAAAAATCCTCCTTTGCGGCATAACCTCAATTCTCCTTCATCCAGTTTTCTCGCCATGCTTTTTCTATGCGTTACAAACACACTGTCTTTGAAAATTTCATAAACTGAGATCAGAGCATATTACTTTCTTCAGCACTTTTTTTGTATACCACTATATCATTCCATGTCCGTATTAACAAATCTACTAATAGTTTAATGGCCACATAATATTGATGTTAAGCAGCACATACCTTACAAACCAATTCCAGTTAGAAGAACACAGCTTGGTTCTCACAATGTCTTCTGCACGCATATCTTTGTGCGCACACGTGACATTTCTTTATCTGGGTTCCTGGAAGTAGATCTGTCGGGTGAGGAAGCACACATTATCATTTCGCTCGCCTCTCCCTGTGGTGGCTGGCCTCTCGTGACTACCCCCGTCAACCACACCCCCCACATATGGAACCTTACGTGACAGCTTCCCACATTGAACTGGGCTACCCAGCTTCACAATTTTAACAAACATGTTAAATCTACCCTGGATTTTAATCAACATTGAAAATTAATCTGAATCTACAACACGCTCATCCACGGACACACGCCCAGACTGGCATCAAGCTCTTACTGTTCCTGCTCTTCTCCTATTTTGTGAATTTGATGAAATCATTGGGAACTTTCTGAGCTGTTACTGACTTTGCAACCCTATTCCTCTATTTCTTACAACTTAGTTTTTAATAATGGTATTGAGCTTTATTATCGCAAATAATTGAGATTTAACTGTGCTAGAGTTTTTACTCTCTCATTCTCTTGTACCATGCTGTTCCTTTTCAAATTCCTTTTCTGCGATTTTTATTTTTTCCAGATGCTAAGATGGCAAGGATTATAAATCATTGCATGTATAATAATATCTTAATTTTTTTCTCATTCTAGATTGATATTTTATCTGGTTATGGAATTCTGGGCTCAAGATAAATTTTTCTCTTAGCTTTTTAAAAGCCTGCATTTGTTATCCTCTAGGAATTGTTGCTATAAAAATGTGACGGCAAACTGACTTTTGTTCATTTAGGTAACTCAATTTTTTTCCCCTTAAGAATATTTTTGGATTATTTTCTTTGTCCTTGGAATTCAATAATCTCACTAAGATTCATTTGTGCTTTTGTTTGTTTTTAAAATTTTTCTGACTCAGCACTTTGTCAGCCATTATCAGAAAGGACATTCAGATTCTGGGATCCTAAAGCTCTCACAGCAAGGAGATTGTGGATTTTCTTTTTAGTACGATTTCTTTAACCTTTAAAAAGATTCACATACTGTGAGAAAAACCAAAACATTAGAGGAGAAAAAAATTGCACGTCCATTATTTTGAAAAATCTCAACAGTTATATTATTTGATCATAGATTATCATGATGAATCATTCTATTTTTTTTCCTACTGAACAGGCTTGAATATCTAGCAATGAGATAAGCTATCATTCTTTCTGGTCATGAAGGCTATATAGTTAATTACAGGCAGGCACAAGAAATTTAGATTACAAAATTGATGTATTCCTGAGGGTCAGAAAAAATCTACTTTCTGTGTTCCCAAAGCCTATATTCTTGCTCATTTTCATGATAAAATTGGAGATGGGTTTGTCTGGAATGAATAATTTGGCCTTATTCATTATAAAATCATTTTCAACATTTTAACAAGTGCATTTAGATTGCATATTTAGGTTGCATGAATTTCTGAAAAATGTTTTAATAATATACAAAATTACATGCAAGATATCAACAAAAAAATCCTGTATTGAAGGAAAAATGGTGGGTCTTTCTGAATCCCCCTGGGCTAGTCTTTACTGGACACTGCTCAGTGCCAGGCTTTTCTGCTGTTTTGTAAACACATTGCTTCCTTTCATCTTGACAATGTCCAGTGAGGCAGGTACTATTATTATTCCTATTTTACCTAGGACAGTGGTTCTCAACCTTCCTAATGCTGTGACTCTTTAATACGGTTCCTCATGTTCTGGCGACTGCCAACCATAAAATTATTTTCGTTGCTACTTCATAACACTCATCCCTTCATAATTTTGCTACTGTTATGAATCGTAATAAACATATCTGATATGTAGGATGCATTTTCATTGTTTCAAAGGGGTTGCGACCCACAGGTTGAGAACTGCTGACCTAGGTGGAAACTAAAATTGAGAGAACTTGCCGAGGGTCCCACAATTAGCAAATGACCAAAAGCCAGGATTCAAATCCGAGCTGCCCAATTCCTTAGGAGTGTTTGTTTATAGTGCTTTGTGGTTTGGGAAGTGTTCAGGGGCTTGCTTTCTGCATCTCACAATCTGAGAGGACATCCTGGAGGAGGTGGCTCCCGAAGGGATCAACAGGGAAGATGAGAAGGGCATTCTAGAAGAGGACAATTTGTATGATGACACAGATGTGTGAAGAATGAGGCCCAGTGGGGAGACTGGTTAGTTGTTGTGTTTGGTTTTACTTATCTGTCTGTGGGCTCTCAACTTTTCTGAGGCGTGGCTGATCTGGTACTTTGGTTTTAATAATGTATTTTTTGTTTGGACAATTATCTGCTTAGTGATACACATTGGTGGTTAAAGTGGTTGAAATAACTGAGCGGATGGAGATCTGGTTATTTCAATCATATAGACGTACCTTTAAGATTTGGTTTCATCTATTTAGAATTGGGGCTTACATTACCATGGATTTCAGATGAAATTGATTATAAGCACATGATGTGCTTAAATCATATTTACTCATCAAAATAATTGACAGTTAACAGTATCGGATCTTCATGATTATGGCCCACAAGGATTCCAAACAGGCTGTCCACTTGTGAGTAGGACTGTGACATTGGTGTGTGTCACTGAGTGCCACAGAACAAATTTTGGTAAGTATTTTCAATTTTAAGCTTTCAGAGCATTTCTATGCACATAAATGAATCAAAAGCCAGTTGAATAGTTAAGAAAATGCTTTTCACAGAGGCCTTTACAATTTTACAGGTGCCAAAGAAATTCTACCAAAGAAGCTGAAGTGCATTTGAAGTGTGTTTTATGTTCAGTGTTATTGCCAGACACAAGGACCGAATATGAGACCAAGTATTTTCATCCAGGGAATGCTTAATTTCCAACTCTGAGTTATATTTCATCATATTCCAGAAATATCCTGGATGATTAAAGTAATTCACTGTAAAAGAATGCCCCACTTCATATAGATTTTGTTCCCATATGACATAATGACAAACTTGCAGTAATGAGTTGTATTGGGATTTATTCAGTCAGCCTGCTTCCAATTGCTATATGTCATGTTTATCTGTGGGATCCAATGTAATCGTGCATGTTGGGCTAAATTCCTTTCGTAATTTGAGCTCTTCTCAATGGAGTGTTCTCTGACCACTTTAAGGCCTTAGTATCCCTTCAAAAACAAAGGACTTATCTCTTCAGATCTCACTGGGAATTCCATTTGCCTCGGAATCCCAATCAAAGACAACGGGAATAATCCAATTTCCTTTGACATTTTTGATGCATCTGATGGGATGTGGATCTCCAGAGTCGTCTGTGTGAAAAGCGTGCTCTCAGGCTGGATCCCTGCCCACAGTGGTTTTTGTGTGTGAGTCAAAGCTGTTTAGAACAATGTTTCTCTCAAGTCTCTTGTAGTAGCACTGCGTAGATAAATTCACTTTAGTGGAAAAACATCTTGATCTATCAGCTTCATGAATTTTGAAGGCACAAGAGTGTTGTCAGAGAAAAGTGCTATCATTAATCCCTGATATGACAAAAAGAAAAATGTAATTCAAAACACAGCTATTGTTTGAGAGGTGAGCTAAATTTCTAAGGATTGACTTCTAGCACAGAGACTGGCTTGTCCTTAGGACTTGGGATGCTTGTGAAAGAGGGAATGGGGTATATAGGGATGAACTTACAATTTATAACATGTTTCCTGGGGCATGGACATTCTTCTTTCTGCTCCAGCCCCTAAGTCAGTGGTTCTCAACCTGTGGGTCATGACCCACAGGAAATATGTTAAAGGGTCGCGGCATTAGCAAGGTTGAGAACCACTGCCCTAAATGTTATTCTTCAATGGCCTTCTATTACACCAGTTCTGGGAGCTTCTCATATGGGCACTTAATCTTTTCATTTTTTTGTTCTGGTTTCAAATGGTTTGTGCGTTATCTTGCCTCCACAACCAGATTGAAAGGTCCCAGACATCAAGGGCTGTGTTTACACTGCTTTTGTGGTGATCACAGCATCTAACACACATAGTAGGCTGAGTTCTCAAGATACTTCCCTTAATCCTTATAAAATGGATTCGAATTGAGTAAGTAATCATGATATGATCTTGGCCCAGGACCAGCACAGTATCCACAGAATCTAGTCCTCGTCATTGGCGGCCAGCTCACATCTCATTCCTCTGCCCATCTTCTCTCCTGTCCTGACTACACTTACTATATGTTCCATCCCCCCAAAAGTCACCTTTATTTTTGGCACACTTCGGTGCATTTCTCATTTCTAGTCTTTGTCTTCTTCTTAAATGCCAAATTCAGATATATGGCATCAAATTTATTTTTGTCAGTGATTAACAGGCGAATAGTTAACAAGTATGCATCAGCAGGTTAATAATTAGCAAGTGTAAAAGATTGTACTTGTGTGGTTGCTTAGTCACAGTGCAGGATTTAATAAGTATATGCTTACAGGCCTTCTAAGTGGATTTTCAATATATCAATACACTTTTTATTGAGCATGGCAACATTGTCATTTTTGTGTTCATCTTTGCTTCCAAAGCCCAAACTATTTATTGTTTCATTCCGTCTCTTCTCTTAAAATGTGTATTACCCATGATTCTAAAATCAGTAAGTAGTTGTTGTAAAGTTTTTTTTTTGTTTGTTTGTTTTTTGAGGCAGAGTCTCACCCTGTCACCCTGGGTAGAGTGCCATGGCATCATCGTAACTCATAGCAACCTCAAACTCTTGGGATTAACTGTTCCTCTTGCTTCAGCCTCCCAAGTAACTAGGAATATAGGCACCCACCAGGATGCCTGGCTAGTTTTTCTATTTTTAATAGAGATGGGGTCTTTCTTTTGCTCAGGATGGTCTTGAACTCCTGAGCCCAAGCATTGCATTGACCTCGGCATCTCAGAATGCTAGGATTATAGGAGTGAGCCACTGCCCCTGACTATTGTAAAGATTTAGACAAATACAAGAGGACAAAAAGAACAAATGCATCCATAATCTCATCACCCAGTATAAACATTTCTAAAATAATATTCTTCCACACTTTTCCTATGCGTGTGTATGGGCATGACCCTCATTTCATAAGCTTAGATGTATGAGACATGCTCGTCTGTTTTCTGAAATCCAAATGAAGTCTGACTTTATCTTTCCAGAGCATATTAGATTTATCTTGCCAGCTTTAAGAAAACTTCACTGATAATTTTATTATAGTTGACTGGAAATTATAAATTAATCCAGGGACAGTAGGTATTTTTATAATGTTCAGTCTCCCATCTAAGAATATAGTATATGAACTTCATTCAAGTTTTCTTTTGTTTCTCAGTAAATTATAGGTTTTTGTGGGGGTATGGAGAAATGCAGAGGTCCTACCCTTTTAAAGTTATTTCTAGGTGTTCCGCATTTTTTAAATTACATTTTTAAAATTATAGTTGTGAAAAGAATCCTTATATTTACTGTTATTGCTGGCATTAGTTAGAAAAGTTACTGATCTTTTTTTGCATTTACCTTGTTTTAATTCATATCAATAAACTTTCTTATTAGTTACATTAATTTTAATTTTTCAGTTTATTCCTTGGAAATCTTAAGTTGCCCATAGCATCGTTTGTGCTATGCCTCTTATTTCCATTTCATGTCTTATTGCATAGACTAGAGACTAGAATGGGTAGAGTAATACTGACATTCCTACTCTAAAAGGAATGTCTCCAGTGAGTTGTGGATATATGTTAGCTGCTATTTTGAGGTAGATGTTCTTTTTCATGGTAAGTGATCAATACTTGCTTTTAAAATGTATTCTTTGGGAGGCCGGGAGGAATGGCTCACACCTATAAATCCTAGCACATTGGGAAGCTGACGTGGCTGGATTGCCTGAGCTCAGGGATTTGAGACCAGCCTGAGCAAGAGCCCATCTCTAAAAAGTAGCAAGGTGTTGTGGCAGGCACCTTTGTCCCAGCTAATTGGGGGGTTAGAGGGGTGGGGGCTGACTGAGGCAAGAGAATCACTTAAGTCTAGGAGGTTGCACATCTCTAAAAAATAGCCAGGTGTTGTGGCAGGCACCTGTGTCCCAGCTAATTGGGAGGTTCAGGGGTGGGGGGTGACTGAGGCAAGAGGATCACTTGAGACCAGGAGTTTGAGGTTGCTGTGAGCTATGACACCACAGCACTCTTCCAAGGGTGACAAAGTGAGACTCTGTCTCAAAAAAAGAAAAAGTATTCTTTGGATTCAGAGTTTCTTAGAATTTTGTAGCCACCTGTTTAAAAAAAACTGCTATGTTGAGAGTAAAAGTGTCAACAAAGGCATAATTTACTAATTTATTGGTCATTAATGGAGAGTAGTAAGATAATCATAATAATAATTAACATTTGTAGCATTTGTTTACATTATCCACTTAACCTAGTGAGATTTTATTATGCCATTTATATTTTTGTTTTTGTCACTTATATTTGTATTTTCTTTATTCTTCCACTGCATTATGCTCTTTTTAAGAAATTATATTTTTCCTTTGAAACATCTTACTGTGTCTTCTCAAGTGTTCACAATCCATGGTTGTTATCAATGGCTCACTAACACAGCACTGATAATGGAAATGACCATAATAATTACCTAATACTTACTGAGGACTTACTACCTACCAGCCAGCTTGAAGAATTTTATATACTAACTTTTTAACCCATATAATAATCTTTTGCGGTAGATATTATTAAATGCTTTTTTCCATGTGAGGAAACTGATTCAAGTATATACCTAGGCAGTGATTGCACCCAGGCAGCCTGATCCCAGAGCTATGTTCCCTTGCACAGATGGCCAAGCTGTTGTGTAAACCACACTGGTAAATTACATTAAATGAGATTTTGATCCTGCTTTATACCTGTGCACCATGATGCAACCAACAGGGTGGGGTAAGACTTGAAACGTGTTTCTTTGGATTAGCATTTAATTTTTGCTTTTGTTTGCACTTCTCAAGTTTGATTCTTCTAGAGGAAATGGCCCTAAGAATGTCTTATTTAGTCATCTTCATAGCTTCACTCAACTAGTATGACTTCAATTATCTCTTAAATCTTTGTTTTGCAAAATTCTTTATTTTTATTGAAAGAAAAAATTGTTTTATCTTTGGGGCAGAATCAGTATTCACCATCAGTAAAGTTGCATCACATATGTTGATGCACATATACTTTGAATAGTCCACACTCAGATAGTTTTCCCAGGACTTACTGGTCAGCTGGTTGAGTGCAGGGTGGGAGACTCACCGAGGCCTGGGTGGAATGTGGGGTGATGGGGCTGTGGTCCAGTTTGCCACCAGTCACATGTGTGGCCACTAGAAAACAAGAGAACTATTCTTATGTATGAGAAGAGTACGTCAAACTCAGTAAAATAGGATTAAATTTTCTTCTAGGGCTGGAAGTTTATTGTCAATATAATTGAGATGCGACCGTAATTCACAAATTTCAAAAATACGTTTTTGATGTACATAAAGATTATGAAACATTTTGGTCATTCCAAATCTCTTGGTCATGTAAATTACACTCTGTGAAAATCTGAAAAATGATCAATTGACCGTATGTATTAAACATCCTCAATTTTGAGTTAGAATTATCTGTCATTCTTATTCTCTTTTAGAAAATTAATTTAATGTAGATATACTTTCACTACAATCACACTGACATTCCTTCTCTTGGCCCTTTGTGTCCATAAACACTTAAAATAATAACCAAGTAATGCAGTGCTTTGGAAAAAGGAGAGTTCAGATTATCAAATACTCTATTCATTTCCACAGTTGCGAGTCATACCAGCAAAACAGTATTTTTCTATAATTTTATTTTCTACCAGCTTAACTGATGTATCAGTTCTTGGAGCTTATGTTTTCCAAAATCATCCTATTTCTTTATTGAAAAGAGCTTTTCTTCCACTCATTTTGTATCTCCTAGTTGCACCCACCTTTAGTATTTAACTGCAGGTTAGTTTGGGCTATCTGAAAAAGATAAATTACTTTAGAGAATAAACTTTATTATTCCTACTACAAAGATGGATCCAATAACAGATGCAGCAAATTTTAACCATCATTTCTGCTGGGATCACAGATGTTATTGATGTAGAAGGCACCTGTGGCACAGGCCAGTGGCGAGATGGTTGGCTTCCTCTTAGAGTCAAGGTAAAGACGTGGCAAAAGTGATCTAAGGATGCACGCAGGTCCCAGTAAGTCAATTATAATAGATTGAGAGCCTGTCTACGGGGACCCAGTGATAGACTGGGTACTGGGTGATCCAAGGTTTCTTCCTCTGTTTCTGGCAGAAATTAGAATGAAGAATAGATGTGATAAATTGTTTGCACTTAAAGAATAGATAGAAAAGATTCCTAAGTGGGACAAGTGTTTCATCAAGCAGAAATACGGTCACAGCAAGTTTGAATCTCCTTGCACTATCATCAAGGAGAATTATGTGTTAAGAGATTAAGCGAAGCAGCAAGGTGAATAGATGAAACTCATATGAGAAAGCTAAAAAGTAAAAAATGTGGGACATAACTGTACTGTTAATTGATTATATTGGCAACTGGATATACATGTGGGCTTAGATTAGCTATTTATTAATTCCACAAATATTATTGAGGCCAAGTGCAGTGGCTCATGCCTGTGATTCTAGTGCTCCAACTGGCTGAGGTGGGTGGATGGATTGAGCTCAAGTGTTTGAGACCAGCCTGGGCAAGAGCAAAACCCCATCTCTACTAAAAATAGAAAAACTAGCTGGGTATTGTGGTAGGCACCTATAGTTCCAGATACTTGGGAGGCTGAGGCAGGAGAATCTCTTGAGCTAAAGAGACTGAGGTTGCTGTGGGCTATGATGATGCCCTGACACTTTACCCAGGGTGACAGAGTGAGACTCCCCTACTCAAAAATATATATATATATGTTATTGAGAACCTACTATGTACTAGAAACTGACAGTTGCCAAAACGATGTCATGCCAATTAACAGGGTCCCTAACCTTCCAGAACTCACAGTCTTATTGGTAAGGCTTTATGTATGATAAAACAGTAGCACAAATGAAAAAAATATATAATTGAAATAATTTCTTTTGTTTTCATCATTTGTACCACTTTTAGTTAAGCAGTACGTCCCTGTCACAATTATAAGCTCTAAATGTCACTGTAACAATAAGCATATTGCGTATATTAACTAATTTAATCATCACACAACTCTGTGGCAGGTGACCTATTAATATCCCCATTTTACAAATGAAAAAGCTGAGGCATAGAAAGATGGAATAATTTTCTTAAGGTTAAACAGCTGTTAGCTGGGGGGCTAGAAACCAATCCCAGGCAGGGTAGGTCCAGAGCCTTGCTCTTAATCACGACTATACTGCGATGATGCAATTCTTTGTGCTAAACTCCCTGTACAACTTTATCCAGAGGGCTAGTATTTATTAATTTCGCTTGTAGTGGGTCATGATGTTCCTCTAACATTTATGTTTTCTGGAGCACCCTGCATACAATGGGCCTTTGGAACACATTATTCATAACTGGCCTTTCCAGCCTGGCTGAGAGGGTCATCTTGTTGCATAAATGATGTTGGCAAACTTCCTTAAATGAAGTTTTAATCCTGCTTTGTAGCCGGAAGGTGACATCAGTTAACAGACTTATAAGTAAGAATAAAACCCTGGGGAAGTAAGCATGAGTTGAGACTATCTCAGTCTATACACAGACCTGGCATTTGGGACACGTGGTGACCTGACAGCATCCCTCAGAGGAGGGCATTCTGGGGATAGAACTCCTCTGTTGTTTCACTGTCATGCAACTCTCTCTCCACTCCTGTCCTCCATGGCATCTCTGTTTGCTGACATAGTTGTGAGCCTCAGATTTACATTCCCGCTGAGACTGTATCCCATGGCACCTGGCTTATGGAAGAGATTTGGTGCTGGTGTCTGTATAAGAGGATGCCCTTGACTCAGAAGCTCACCTCTATACACTATTTTGTGGTCAGTTGTGATGTGTTAAGAGTTTTCTACAGAAGTTCTGGGTGTGTCAGGTACTCTGAGAGTCTGGGAAGGGTGCAGTGAAACTGTCAGACAATTTACATAGCTTTACCAGTATAAATATGTTATTGATTTATTTCCATATTGAATACCTATGTGATTTGTGTCAGTAATTTGTGTGGCTGGTGAGCCAGGGAACAGAGAATTTATTAAAACAAAAAGAGAATGGGGGGAAATGGATCATTATTAGAATTTCATAAATATTAAATTTTGAACAAATTTCTGAAAATAGAGTTGTTAGTAATGTGGTTAATGATGAAGTTGTTGAAAACAAAGGGATAGACAGGGCAGAAAGAAACCTCAAGAGATTATCTACATCAGTTTCTACAGGTAGTCCTTGACTTACACTTAATGAATGGAGGTTATTACAGATAATGGGTAAATAAATGTACATGTCTAACTTACTTACAAATTCAACTTAGAACAAACCTACTGCATATATCTTGTTTGTAAGCTGGGGACTGCTTGTACTCAGAGAAACTAAAACAGGTGGATGTCAACCATTTAAACATTTGTATCCAAAGGCAGACCCCCTAAAACCTGTAGAATGCCATGCTCTTGAGAAGTCACTAAAATAGAAAGCCAGTGCCTCCCCTCAATGCCACCATCTCCATTATTTTTTATTTTCCTTCTTAGCACCTGTCCTTACTGGCTCCCAATGTATTTATTTCTTTGTCCTTGTCTCCCAACTAGAATATAAGCTTCACCTAGCAGCTTGGTCTCTTTCACTGTTTGCTATATGTCCAGTGCTTAGAAAGTGCCTGGCCTATGGTAGACGTTTATAGATACTTGTTGAATAAATGAATGAATGAAGATCATGTATTACACAGTGTCTGGAAGAATACACACCACATTGGTCCTTTACCTCCGTGCAATACAATTAGCAAATCCAGGAGAGAATTGAAGGAGAAAGCAGTAGAATGATTGATTTTGATGTTATCAACTTTGATATTGTTTTCATTTTGCATTATTAAATAAAATTTAAAATAATTTGATTTGATTTACACTGAACTTTTCAGGAACACACTTATTGCACAAGCAAGTAAAGGCGTCTGTAGATACTATGTTGTAAAGCAAATGTGTGTTTATTGATCTTCTATGGTCTTTCTGAACCATTTGTCCAATGTTCTATAACAAAGTAATAAGTTCCTCTTCAGGATGGCTCATATTTTAAAAATATATTTTTAATTTTCACACATGGTGAGAAATTAATACGTAATTATCAACTGACTACACAAAATGAAAACAACACTGATGTCAGTTTTTAAAATTAAAAAATACCCTTCTAAATGTCTAGAAACAGTCTTTCATTAGTACTCAGTAAGATAATAGAATTGTTGGGAAGAATACTTGAAAATATTTAAGAAACATTTGATCGAATGTAATAAACAGAGTCATTTTGGAAGGGCAAAAATTATGCCTACACATATCATGGGTTTTTAAAAAGTCTATAAAATTGCAAAATTAAAGATGAATGGTATATTAGTCAGAGTCTGGTCAGAAAAACAGAGACAGCACTGGATATATTTTGCAAAACATATTTATTATAGGCAAATAATTACAAAGGTGTTGGGAAAGCTTAAAAACCAGACAAGGAAAGGAGGATATTAGCAATAGCTAATATTAGCAATGGCAGGAAGCCTCTATGCTTCCTAGGCTGAAGGAAGTGAGGGAGGAGCGGGTGTTCCCTGAACCCTGAGGCCAGGACCACTGAGTAGGAACTGGGACCATGTCCAGAGACACAAATGGAGGGGTTGTCCAGGAGGAGCTGGGGCCACAAAAGGAGAGGCTCTCTGATAGAAACTGGTCTACGAAGACACAGTCATGACCCAGAGTAGAAAGAAGAGAAGGAAACCTCTGACTCCTCCCTGCTTCCTACCCTCACATCTCCCACTTGTCCCTCCCATTGGCCAAACCTGACAAGAAGTCAGTTTGAAGGGGCTCTTGGGAAATGTAGTTTACAGACTTTGCCCCTGACATACAGTGGTGATGGGGGAAGAATGAGGACTGGTTTTGAGAACTTCTATTCATGAAATAGCCAAACAAGCAAATGACCCGAACAAAGGGAATAATAATGAAATAATGTGTTCTGTTCATGAAATAGGCAGACTACATATATTATGTGAAATATCTTTAGATATATTCAGCTGTAATAATTTTATACATTTATTCTGGTATATTTGGGTAAGAATATCAGCATGATTGAAACCTAGCATTAATTATTAATATTTCTTAACTTTTTTTTTTGAGACAGAGTCTCACTTGTCACCCTCAGTAGAGTGCTATGGTGTCATAGCTCACAGCAACCTCAAACTGTTGGGTTCAAGTGATCCTCTTGCCTCAGCCTCCCAAGTAGCTGGGACTACAGGTGTCTTCCTCAATACCTGGCTATATTTAGAGACCAGTTCTTGCTCAAGCTGGTCTTAAACTCCTGGTTCAAGCAATCTTCCTATCTCAGCCTCCAAGAGTGCTAGGATTACAAGCATGAGCCACCATACCTGGCCATTTCTTAACATTTTTAGACCCTGAGATTATTTTCATGACAATATATAACATTTCTGGCTAAGTTATTAGTTCTTTGTTACTGTATTATTTTAGCCATACATTATGGCATTACAAATTAACACATATTTCTTTGCTCACTTGATAGAAATTTGTGTGTGTGTGTTAAAAAGTCAATGTTTTAAAAAATAGTTTTTCAGATTTGTTCCTAAATGGCGACTAAGAGACTTTGAGGCTGTATTCATAAGCATTTCTTGCAAAAATTTTCCCCTGCCCCAAATAAGTTACAAGTTAAATTAGACATAACTGTCATTATATTTTTCCCTTTCTAACTGTGGCTTTTGAAGTATTGGAGATATTTCAATGTGTTAAGTAGGAGTTTAAATGAATGAAACTTATGGATCTGTTGAGGATCATTTTGAGGTGAATTTGCAGAATTATTATCATTTATTGCTTTTCACCAACTACATAATTGAGAAGATTTTCCCAGTGACTTATACCACCATAAAATATTAGTACTTGGTATTATTTCTATTAATTATGATTTGGAAGATGTAGTAAGTATAATGTGTTGAATGATGTTGGATTAATTGGAATGACAAAAATGCCTTAAGCCAAAAGTGATAGTTTGAGACTACTAGCAAATCCAAAGATAAATTCTCATTTACTTTGTGTCCTGCCCTAGCCTTAGAAATCTGACTGATTCAGAGTAAGAGTTAGAGCCAATCTTTGATCATTATTTCTGGTAATGAAAAAAAAAGGAAACATTTTATTATGGAAATATTGAACATACAGAAAAAATAACTCAAAGTACTATTCACTCAATGTCAACAATGATCAACTCATGATTAGTCTTGTTTTTATATATAATCCCATCCAATTCCGTTTCCTTTCTTTATTTGGACTCTACGAGCTTATTTTAAGAGCAATCCCAGACATCATGTCACTTCATTCCTAGTGTTAATGAGCCTTTTGTTGGGAGGGGAATGAGGAAGAGAACTAGTAGTTGTCTGTTTAGTGCTGTGATAGAAGAATCAACACAAAGTTCATCTGTTTCCCAAAAAGGCCTGATATTGGCCCTCCATGATGTTGGAAATTACCAGGGAATTACACATCCTTTGGCATATTGCTGTAAACATAAGCACTAGGTAAATAATTCTATAAAATGCACATACTTCTGAAGGTGAGAAATACATTAGTTTTCAGAAATTATCAGTGTCCTTTTTAAAATCAGATTCATGTACAATCATCTGATTCAAGCTAACTAGAAGTATCACAAAACATTCCAGAACCTAGAACTTGCTCTTAACCAGCCACAACAACAGCCTGCTGGAACTTTTGTGGGAGGGAAGTGAGGGAAGAAGAAAACAATTTTGTGGAGAAATAATCAGAAGAAGGATTCTCTTTTCAGTTTGCATAACATCCTTGGAAAATAATATCTTTGTCTATGGCATCAATTATTCTCTGCCAATGACTTCCATCTGTATTTCTGTAACTCTCCTTAGCTTGGGTTCAAATATACAACTCCTCATAGATATTTCTAGAAAGTCGTGCACAACACATTTCCTCATATCCAACATGTTGGGAAAGGATCATTCTGATCTTCCAAACTTATTTTCCCTCCCATTTTTTTCCAGCTGTATGAATGACATCATCTTCCAACCAGGTGTCCAAGTCAGAAGCCTGAGCAGTGCAGTCTTTTTCCTTTCCCTTGCTCCTCAGACTGATCACTCAGCAGTTCTTGTCCCATCTACCTTTTGAAAGACTCTCAATTACTTTCTCTTACTGCTACTGGCCCCACCTTAGTTAGAGATTTTTGGGCAGACTAGTAAACTTGCCTTAGATCTAGTCTGTTCTCTATCCTGCTGTTACGCTTGATCTTAGCCAAGAGGTCTAGAAGTCATCACCCTGCTATGGAGACATGTTGCCTATGGGAATCAGATCTCTCTCCAGTTCAAATTCTTAGTTATTCTTTTGTATGGGAAATATAACCGTTTACACTACAGCCCTACTCTACTTGTTAGGTTTATCTCCTGCTATTTCTTGGAATGACTTTACCATCAAACCACATGGAGACAGGTGTAGTTTTCCAAACGTGCCCGAATGCAGATTCTGATTCGGATGGGGCCTGAGATTCTGTACAGATATTTCTTGATTGACAGTGGTCACTGATTCATGATATTTTCCGTTTACAGTGAATTTGTCTGGAAGTGTACTGAATGTACATCACTTTCATGTTATTGTGAAGTCAATAAGTCTGAAGTATTATATGTTGGGAAAGGTCTGTATTTCTTTCTTTTTATTTATTTATTTTTATTAAATCATAGCTGTGTACATTAGTGCAATCATGGGGTACAGTGTGCGGGCTTCATATACAATCTGAAATATTTTCATCCAACTGTTCGACATAATCTTTATGGGATTTTCTCATTTATTGTGTGAAAACATTTGTGGTCTGCATTTAGTAGGTTTCACCTGTCCCTTCTAAGATGCACCGTACATGGAAGGTCTGTATTTCTAATAAAATCCCAGCGGACGCAGCTGGTCCCAGACCACACTTTAGTGATAAGGACTACAGGATCTATTCTCACCCAATCGCTTAATTACCAGAGGAGTCATAGTTGTTCTTTCTCCTTGATATTCATTCTGTTTTAACTATTTTATGGTTATCAGCCAATTTATTTTGTAGATCAGTCAGATCCTCACCCCAGGTTACCAGCGTGTCCAAATCTTCTTGTCCTTCAAGTCTCAACTCAAATATAATTTTCACTTGGAAAATTGCCCTGATCTCCGAGGAACACTTGGGCCCCTCTTCCCCTATGCACGCTGCACTTCCTCCTTCTTCTGTTACAGCCCTAGCACATTGTCTTTTCTATTCGCCCATCTAAAGTGTTCCCAGAATTACTCACAGTGCCAGGTACATGAGAGAAACACAGAAAGTGTTTGTTGAAAAATAGAAGAATTCCCCCTTGATTACTTTATGATTGTCTGTTGACATTCTCATGGTGTTTCCAGCATTTTATGAGGCAGTAAGTAAATGTTGCTAAGAATACTATACATTTCAGGAACCACAGACCTCAGAGATTAATTGTAATCCCATTGTAATAATAGCACAGTCACCAGGGGCCCAGGGCGATCTCTGGATGAGCTTCATAGAGCAGGCATTTGGGCTTTGATTAATTTATCATGGTTTATCTTCTGCCCACAGGATCACAACCTTAGAAAGCTGATTTGTCAGCATCTCGAGGCAGTATCCCCTTGTCAGGGAGAAACTAACATTAACCCAGCTTTTAAGATTTATGTATAATTTATAAGTCAACTCATTCATTCACTCTGAGATGTTATGGCAATAAGAACTCACATACTGGAACCTGCAAGATTAGCCCTTTCCTTGAGTTATCAAACTTCAAAGGAAGTAAAATCATAATTCGAAGTTTTTAGTAGGGCAGAATATGAAGGGTAGGATGTAGATTAAATGGATGTGTATCGGTATTGGGTTAAGTTGCCTTGAAACACCCAAACCATAATAGGGATAATCTTGCCAATAGGACCAGAAAGAAAATCGGTGGCCGCACATTCGGCATTCATCTCTTCCATAAGAATGAATTTTAGTGTGACTGGAAATGCTCAGCCTCAAAGTCTGAGACAGAGAGTGCCCGGCCCAGAGTGTGTGGATGGGCTCTGCCTCTGTTTACCTCTGAGCCTCTTCCTGTATCATCCTTCATGCAAAGGAATCCCTTTCTGGTTGACTCATTTTTCCGTACAGCAATCCTCCCTGTTTTAAAAGCAACTTTGCCTAATTCTGCCCTGATCCCTCAGTAGTTGTTTTCCATCATTTCTAAGTCCTAAAAGGCACTTCCCAACAAACTCGCAAGTGATGCCAAGTGACAACCTTCTGCCTCGGTGGTGCGGCCGGGGCTGCCTGATGCAGCGGGCTGATGCCTATACGGTGTGATAAAGACAACTTCTTAGCATGAAAAGGAAAGGATAATCTTCATCTCCTCTGCCAAATACTTCTAGATTCAGTAATTTCTTTGAGTCAAATGCAATTGCCTCTGAGAAGGGAAACACCCTCGCCCCCCTCAGAGTAGTTTTGCTGGGAGCGCTGGCGGGGCCGTGCCTGTCACAATATTCATTATCTGAGTGAGTGGAGGACATTGGGGGTTTGACGTCTTTGTTCCAAAGCCCACTATTTTTAGACTGTAGTTCTCTTACATTGCCATGAAGTTGTTGGGAGAACAGGGATCTGCCTGCAAAGCAAAAAGTAAAAATATAAAAATAAAATAAACTCTAGTAAATTATGACAGGGCAGATGAGTAGAGGATGAGGAGGCGTGGGATTGCATCTAGATTGCTGAGGCTAACAGCCCTTGGAGTACGTGCCAAGAGAAGTTATGGGTTTTCTCCCCATTGGTTATAAAGACAGTGTTATTGACAGCTGTCTTTAGTTTCCTGGTGGTAGGAGACTTAACAGGGTGAAACCCTTCTCTGCCTTTAATGTGCATGCCCATCATCTGGGGTGTCTTGTTAAAATGTAGATTCTGATTCAGCAGGGCCCTTGCTGAGTGGGCCCTGAGATTCTGCCTTTCTGACAAGTTCCCAGCTGATGCTGTGGGTCCACGGCGCGCAGGCTGAGCTGGCAAGGGCTGCAAGATTCCTCCAGGCTGATTCCCACCCTCTCACTTACCAAAGTTCTTTTTCCTTGCCACGTGTTCTGTTTTGCCTGTTCTCTGGCTACGGCTATTTTATTTTGCAGAATCAACCATGTCACATGGTAGGAAAACTTTCCCAGGCATGTGGATTTGCATGGTCTTGGAAACATTCAGTAATTGGGAAGTGTTAAACAACAAGGAAAAATTAGTGGAGGTGGGAGGTACAGTGTGGGAGGAGAAGGAGAGGGGGTGAGAGGGGGTGTGAGAATGTGTGTGTGTGTGGGGGGACAGGGTGGGGGAGGGAGGAAAAGGATATAATAGGTCTCATTGGAATGTGGAAATGTGTGTATGTGAGGGACCTGTTAACTCATGTCTAAAATAGCATAACACCCCAGCATGAGCATGGTCGGGCAAGTACAGTGGCAAAGTGGGGGGGGGAAAATCTCGGAATGTCAAAGAATATTTTGGAATAATATAATCCCACATAATGGTTTCTTTCCTCTTTGCTGCTGCTGGTTGGACGTAGTTCTTTGCTGCTCAGAGCTTGCTTGGTTCTCTATTCTGTTTTGCAGATAGGAGGTGGAAGGAGTTACAAAGGGAGAAATTTCTATTGTTTGTGGCTAAACAATATTCAGGATGTCATTATTCTAGTTTCAACTAACTCTTCTTTCCCAAATGTGATTATATAATTTCTCTGCAGAAATCCTATTTAACACCCTGACCTTCCCGCTTTGCTTTCTCTTTTTTAAAGTCTAGACTTCGTGTATATTACACATCCATGGTGGAGAATTTTTTTCCATGAAAAATAAAATGGCTCAGAGTTTCACTTGTCAACGTTTCTCTTTATTTTTAATCACCCCTTCCCCATTTCAATTCTTTTCCCTCAGGAATTCTGTATATATTTTACATAGTTATTATTAGTTTCTTCTTATTTATTAGATTGTATTCCACAATTATACATCCTATTGCCAAGGCTTTACAAAATGAAGACATTTAAAAATATTAGAAATAACAAAATCTCCAGTGATCAAATGGCAGGAAAAACACTTCAAAGAGTTTCCCTTGGAGATGGTTTTTTATAGCCTAATCTTTTACCAGAAGATTCAGAAAATGTTTGGTAGGCCTGTTTTTAAAATAATTTTCTGCGATACTCTTTCTTCATGATGATAAGAAAAATTATATACGGTAACTCAAATGATGAAGACCGTCAGAGGTATTGCGATTGTGGAAACACCCCCAATTTTCAATTTCAGATTTAATTATGTTTTTCTGTTTTTTTACTGAGTTTGCATTTCATGTCTATCTGTGTATTACTGTGGTTTAGGCATCTCCATGGAAAGTTTGTACTTGTTCAGAAAAAATGGCTTTTGTGGAGATGTCACTGGAAAATGTTACATTTTATTGCTTGGATTACTTAGGACTTTATATGTATTAAGTGCTATACAATTCTGTCAGTGGTTATTCCTCATAAATAATTTCATGACTTAGTTTATTATTGCTATATCCATTTTATAGATGGTAACACAGAGGAATGGATTACAGGGGAGTTGAAATTAGAACCTACAATCACAAAAATTTCCCAGACCAGTTTTTTAGTTTAAACTGTAGACTGCAAATGTGTCTCTGTGTGTCAAATATCTGATAAAAAGTGAAATATCTCAGGACCTGGCATCTCAGTTGTTGTATCTGGGTTTGTAAAAGAAAAACGAGGAGATCTGAATCAATTATGTAATATTACGGAGAGAAAAATCTCTGGCAGTGAGGAAACTATGGGTCCCACTGGCTCAGTGGTCCTCCCTGGCAGATCAAATCTGCAGTGGCATTGCTGAACTTGTTTGTTTTCTTAAACACCACTATCCTGTCTGTTACAGCGCCAGGAATAGCCGCCTTCCACACTCTTCTTATAATGTACTTTCAATCCTGAAAATGTGTCCATCAAACTCTTAATAGTCACCTTAAGATCATGCTACTGTAACCTCAGAGGACCAGATTTGAAACAAGAGAATCTATCTGTAGAAAATATCCAGTGAACCCTGTGGAGGTATCTTGACAATCCTGTTCCATTTACCTGCAGTCATTAGGCCTGGCTCTAGAAAGTTTATCCTAAAGCGAAGGAGCTGGCAGGATCAGTGTGTATTCCTGGGTGGGGGTGGTTCCTAGCCCTCCCCTAAATGTGCAGTACAAGAGGTTTGTGATGAGATCCGGACTCCAGCTTCTATAAGGAAATAAGCAGCATGGAGCAGAGGACACAGACTGGGCCAAGGAAGGCTATGCCTGCTGCAAAGCTCTTGCTGCCCATGGGGAACAAGCAACTCTTTCAACACCTGGATTCTAGCCCCATAAGACCAGTTTTGGACTTCTGACCACCAGAACTGTCAGATGTCACTAAGTTGTAGTAATTTGCTATGACAGCAATAGGAAACTAATACAGGTGCTTTTTGCCTTTAAGGGCTCTTTCCTCCATTAAAAAATTAAAAATGCATTTTATGATTGTATTAGTGTAAAGATGAATATCTTAATACATTAAAATGCTTTCTTTGACCTAAAAGTTCCTTCTTCTATTTTTCTGATTTTTAAAGAAATGAACACATTTTTGTGGGCATCTGAAAGCATCATGACCCCTGTGCATGGCATCCGATGTCCTTAATGGACAGGTCAGCTCTGCTTACACGCTCCAGTCTTCCCCATTGCTATTCCAGTGCACCACTTTGGATCTAGTATAGCCAAGTAAGGCCAAGTGAGGGATTTCAGAGATTCTGGCTCTTGTTCATTGTCTAGTCTCCTGGTGTTTACATGGGGTGGGTGAATTTTACATTGGTGGGAGAGATATTTTAAGAAGGAAGAAGTTATTCAAAATGTGTCTTAAGTTACATGACAGGATAACCCCTTTGCTGTACGCACAATAAACACAACACATTCTAGTCGAATACAGAATTGTGACAAGATTCTTGAATTTTAGTTCTATTTCTTATAAGATTTTACACAATCAATTTACCTTTCTTATCTTGCAAATAAAAAAATACATAGTAGATTCCTGGTTTTAAAGATAGAGGTGATAAGAATGTTAATATTCTTTATGTTTAAATAGCATCCACGGTTTGCAAAATAGTATTACATACATTATCTCTTTTGATAACATATAAAGTCATTTAAATCTTAGGAAGAAAAATACTTATTTAATATACATATATAAATAATCATATTAGTGATTCAAGTTTATTTTCAATTTTATTTTACTTTAATTCAAATGTTTTTTTGAGACTGAATCTCCTTCTGTCGCCGTGGGTAGAGTGCTATGACTTCATTGTAGTGTACGGCAGCTTCAAAGTCCTGGGCTCAAGAGATCCTCTTGCCTCAGGCTCCTGAGTAGCTGGGACTACAGGAACCTCCGATTCCTGGCTAATTTTTCTACTTTTAGTAGAGATGGGTCACACTCTTCCTCAGGCTGGTCTCAGACTCCTGAGCTCAAGCAATCTTCTAACCTATACCTCCCAGAATGCTAGGATTACAGGTGTGAGCCGTCGTCTCTGGCCAATAGAGGTTTTAATTTTAGATAAATCATTTTTCATTTTTCATTTTTTACAATTTTTTAAAGAAAAATGATATGAAAGATGGTCATATATCTGACTTTTGTCACTTTATAATTTGGCCTGTGCTCTCATATGTAGGTAAAAATGTAAAACAACATTTGCCCTCCTTAGTCACAGACTACGTATAATATATTACTTTCCACACTTTGCCTCTGTGAAAAACTATATATTTCAAGCTTATGACTACAAACGCTAATGCTGTGAATTGGAAATGACAACATACCTCATTAACCATTTATACTTCTCCAACAATTAGAGGCTGGAAAGGCATAATTTCTAGTTAAAATCAAACTTTAGGGTGAGGGAAGTTCAGAGACAGGACCCTGAGACCAGAGCACCCTGCTGCTTATGGAGTCCACAAGGGTAAAAAGAATCACTTTCCTGAATTATGATCCTAATTCAGGATTTGTGGAGTCAACTCTAATTTGGCATTGTTCCCGAAAAGGCTATGTCGAAAAGGATTTGTTTCTAGAGATTTTTAGGAAAGTAGCCAATTCAAACTGCTCAACCCTGTGGAATCATTCCTGGCTGGCAGCGAGAACTTTCTGCCAGGTGGGGCTTGCTCCGGAGTGAAGCCAATACCCTCAGACCTACTGCCTCCAAATCCGTCCCGTGCCCTCTGTGGACACCTCCATTCACACGTACACCCCAACATGGCAGGGTTTTATACCTGCCTTTCACACCCATCCTGTGAGCTTATTTGCAAGCCTCAAGTTAGACCAGTTTAGTCCAGCTCTGAAAAAACAGATAGCTAAGATCTGACACATTCCATCGAATTAATTCTTAATTCCACAGTTGAAGTTTTGATAGGATGACTGGCCTCCAGTCGCAAAGAAGTCTTTTCCTCTGTTGGGGGGCAAGTTTACCACCAAGAAGAGCGTGTTGCTGTCCGTGATCCCCACTCTGGTTGCCCTTCCCTGCTTGCTAAGGGTTAGGTACCTTTTAAAAATTGCACTCACTCAAGTTACACCCTGCCGCACCCCCAGGCCTGAGGATGCTTTCCCGCGAGTTCCCAGCAGCCTTAAAGCTTTGCCAGCAGCAGACGGAGGGATCATGCTGAGCTCTGTGGGGAGACAGCCTAGCATTGTGCAAGTGACCCATTTGGCAAGAGGGTGGGGGTTGGAGGGGAGAGTAATCCTGAGGGGCTCCAGGGACTCCTCATCCACCCCCCACCCGCCCCTAGAGAGAGCTCTTGCAAACACAGCCACCCTGCCTTAGTGGAGGATCATCAACAGAAACCCACAGAAACAGGGCCATGCCCCGTGGCACTCTGAGTCAGTCCTGTAGCATGATTTACCAGCTGTGTGAAAAAGAAAATATTGCTAGGACCTGAGCTTGGGCCATGAAGTGTGAAGGTGTCAAGTTGAAAAACCAAGGGTGGTTCTGAATCTCTAGCTCCTCCCCTCCCCCCTTGCTGCCCTGAGAAAATTATTCCGGTGTAAACATTTCTTTTTAAAATTAGGATATCTGTGTAAGAAAAACTACTTTATTACTCAACATTAATAAGACTCACTTTGAACCTTAATTCTGAAAACCACAGAATTTAAAAAATGCTGTAAATAGCTGACTTGGGTGTTCTTCTCGGCTTTCAAAGGAATTGTTTTTGTAATTACTGGGCAGGGTGAAGTTGAATTGTCCCCTGAAGTAAGCAGGAGCGTGTGTAATGAGATAGCAGAACTAAAAACATTAATCATACTCAGATTAATTAATAATGGAAAAGTTTCTGGACATTTCTAATGCTTTTAAAAAAACATAATTCTTTCTTCTTTTTTTTTTTTTTTAAGTTGTTAGGTCTCTATTCTAGTTCTGAGTACAAATAAATGCCTGACATATGGTCTAAGCCAAATTCCAAAATGTAGCAAAAACAGTGCCTGCATTTTTGGCAGGAATTTAAACCAGTTCAGGTCAGTGTCTGTTTTTGCCCAAAGAAGAGTTTCTGCATTTACACTGGGCTGGGAAAATAACACAGGAAAACATGAGAAACAGCTCGTAATATTGTAAGCTCCAGTGCCAGGCTGGCCAAAGAATAATGTTCAGAGCAACTCAGGAATTACTGCCCAAGCTGCAGTTTGGGTTTGCATAATGTTGGGGAGGACAGTCAGCCAGGGAGACAGAGAGAGTCCAGATTGCATTGTTGTAAGGAAATTGCCTTCTCCCTCCTAAGGCTCTCACCTTGCAAATCACCCTCTCTTAGCAAAAAGCACATCTTACTTGTTAACTCTTCCCCTACTAGCTAACCTTTTCAATCATCCCTCTTCAACCTTGCAGAATGGTCTTCAGAACAAAGCAGCATTTTAAAGCCTTTCCCACTAAAAGTTTGCCCCTCCCCCCTTTTAAAGAGGCAGTGTGGGGGTAATTTTCTTTCTTCCTTTTTTTTTTTATATTTGTTTTTTTGCAATCTACTCTTGTGAGGCTGTCATTGTTTGAGGGTTGATGGATATTTCTTCAGAGATACCATCATATTGCTTGTTATTGTAACACTTATTGGTGATAAAGTTGAGACTAAAAATTAAGCAGCTGCAATGTAGCAGCACAAATTAGTTTAATGTAAGCAGTCAGGAGCAGCTGGCTGGCTCAGGACTCGAATTTAGCTGTGGGGGGAAGGGTTCTGTGACGCTGACAATGTTTTTTTCCTCTACATAAACATTTTTGGCTGTTGCAGCTTTTGTGCTGATCACGTGACAGTGTCCCTAGGCAGATAATTTATTTCTGTGGCTTTCATGAGCAATCATTAACCTTGAGACACCCAGTTTGCTTTTCGCTTTGTGGCATTTGTTATTATTATTATTATTATTTTTTGTATACTAACTAGTTTAATTCAGAAAGTGTCAGGAGAAAATTACAACCAATTCATAATAGACTGCAATGCATAATACTTATGTTTCTATTAAAGCAGACTTTGCTTTCAAGACCATTCTCATAGCTTTGCTGGTGTTCGGGAATCGGAGTGATCTTTTTCAGGGTGGGTGTTGTTGCGATGATCCTTCAGTGAGTGTCTTCTGATTGCGAGGCCTCCGCAAGCTGGCCTTCCAGAAACCCAATTTGGAGATCAACCTTTGGCAGCGTTCTTCTACTCCCCAGGAGGCTGGAGCCTCAAGGGGTTAGGAATTGGATTTCTGAGGTTGGGCAGTGCTCAGATCCCTTCTTCTAACAACAGACACACCAGCCTTCGGTAAACAGTGTGGCAATTTGTAGTGGATAACTGGAGCTAGGCTATATTGGGATTGAAAAACAAAGGAAATCAGAAACCATGTCCTGCATAAATCAGGAGGAGGAGGGGGGGACAGCAAAATATCATTCCTGACATCGACTAATCACACCGACCCTGTTTTCTGAATTTATCTGTGGCGTCCTTCTCAGATCTGTTTGTGTGGCTCAGCCATTTCTGCCACCCAGTAATTCAGGAGTAAAATGGACAGGGTCAGTCTTCAGTGTCTATCAGACATGCCATCTTCAGACACGTCCAGAATGCCGATTGTCTCGTGGGTATTGTGTGGCTCCTCTTAGATATTCATTTATTCATTCTCTCATGGTGCAGTGTTGGTGAAGGGAACGCTCAGGACTACTAGCACAGAGGGATTTGATAAAGTGTATTTATAAACCCCAATGAACTGTGTTTAGGGGAAAAGAAGAGAAGAAATAACCCCTTTCCTGTTTTAGTCATTTGAAATATTCTAATGACGTGAGCTGCTCTTGATCGATCTTAATATATCATAAGAATAGATGTATGGGCTGTAGAGCACAGCGTGTGCATTTTATTTTTTAAAGTTTATGATTCAAAAGCTCAAAACATAAAGGAAATTGATACTGTCATTCTTTAAACATATTAAACGTCATCAATCTACTAGGTACTAGGCAGGGTGAAAGTGAGGAAGAGCTTGACTGAACTGTAGAAATGAGGATGCCAAAGTGGTTGGGTGATCTTTGATGTTGCATGAAAAGGAGTGAATGGTCCCACAGGTGCAATCAACGTGAAGGTGCACAGGGTGTCTCTGAGTTGCCTTGTTGCTAGGGTGGGGGCAGGGGAGTGGGCAGGACATGGGGACTTCTTTGTTTTCACCCTTTGTAAAGAGAGAGATTTCTTTCCCAAACTCAGCCCTAGTGTTCTGGACTTTCTCTGCTTCTTCTTTTTAACTTCATTTTCTTGCTCACTGGCTTCCAGCTCTCCGATTGGCAGGGCCACATCATGACTTCTCTGGTAAGTGGTTCCCTTGCTTAGCTTTTGCCTTCATGGTCCCTTCTTCCATAAAATATTGATAATCATGTTTTATGACTGTGTTGTTGTAAGGGGAATATAATCCAGACTGGTTTATCATACATATTCATTATTATTATAATTTTCTGATTTTAAACAAAAATAAAATAAAATAAATAATTATTGTAGAGTCCTGAAAGTATTGTGGGCCTTGGGCCCTGTGTTTTCTCTGCTTCATGGAGAAGTCATCTCTGAGGATGGGCTCACGCACACAACTGACTTTACCCAAGGGGAAGATAGCTTGGGAAAACAAATGAAATATGAGTAAGAAAAGTCACACATACAATCTCTTTTCCCCGGGTTAATGCACTCAAAGTTCATTTCAGACACTTCTTTGTCACAGGTTCTCCTATGAGGTTCAGCTCTTTATGGGGACCCACCTCTGATTATGCCCTTTGCCTCCAGTGGTAGAGTCCCTGTTAAGGGCACAGCAGATATGACAGTCAGAACCTGGAATTGAATGATGGTGTACCTGGGAAGGCTCTTTCAAGAAGGAAAAGTTTAGACCTTAAAGGAAGGATTCATTGTGGATAATAGAAAAATATGTGGAGGGAATTTCCATGTCAAAGTGAAGGTTAGGTAGAAGGCCAATTTTTTTTTTCTGACTTTAACCATAAACTTTAAAATAGTAAACACCTGGCAGTTACAAAATAGCTCTGAAACTTCTGCCCTCTTCCCAGGGTGGGTAGCTACTAAGTTATAATGACTTTAAGCCAGGTGGAGAGCTGGAGCCAAGGTTGAAATTCACATAAGATACAGGAGAAAAAGTCAAAGTGGTTCTGTGAGAATAATGCCATTTATTCATTCACTCCATTTTTCACTATTACTTATTGAATGCCATATTCTGAGTAGTATAATAAAATTTTTGTGAGATCAAGCAGGAAAAGACAGTCTTGATCTTCAAGGAGCTCAGTCTAGCAGGGCAAGGGGATAGGAAAATATAAGCAGTTACTATTAATACATGATCAAGGCAATACAGAAATTATGTAACAGGGGCACAGCAAGTAAGCAAGGAGCTCCTACCTCTTCCCATGTGTGGATTAGAGAAGGCTTTGGAAGTGCCAGTTGAATTGTGTCTTAAAAGATGAGCAGGGGTTTAGCAACTTAAAAAGGTAAGTTCTCCCCCTGAGATCAACACTTGCAAAGTATCAGAGTTGAGGAACTTGACAAATGCAGAGAACTTCCACAATTTGTTGCCACTGGGCTTTAAGTTTGCCCCTGGGGAATTTGGAGCTCAGGTGTGGTTTAAGGTATGAGCAGATCACAAGGAAAAGTTTCAAGGAGGGAGTATCACAATTAGTTCACATTGGTAGAGAATGAGCAAGGGAAAAGAGAGAAGCAGAAAGACAAGTCAGGAGCCCACTGTGATTATTTTGGTGCTAGATTGAGGGCCTGATTCAAAGTAGTGGGGATGAGGAGAGAAAGCTTTTTTTTCAGGCCAATGACTAATTGTATTCGAATGGGGAGGGAGAAAGCTAACTGCTAGATTTCTGAGACATTAACTAAGCTTGTGGGTACAGATAGAGATTTAAGATGAGGTAAAGAGACAATTCCAGTTGATTCTCATTACTTGTAGTAGTTATTCCCATATAGTTGCCTCAAACACTAAATTAGGGAACATTAAACTATTGTTCCTATGGGACAACAGTTCCTATGGGAATATAAGTTCTTTTGAGCCTATGGTTACATTTTTCTTTTTTTAATTGTTGGGGATTCATTGAGGGTACAAAGAACCAAGTTACACTGATTGCATTTGTTAGGTAAAGTTCCTCTGGTTACAACACTTTTATCAACTGATCAGTACAGAAGTTTGTTTTATAGATGTTTCTGATTAAAGACACCTTATTCAATATATATATAATTGATCCATTAACAAAAAGCCAGAGTTATCAACACCATTACTCATGCCTCAACAAATCTTACCTAACCCATGTATTTTCTCTGCAAGGTACAGCACAGTCTTCATATGCTTAGGGACACTAGATAATAGTTGAGCACTACACTTGGGATGGGGGGTTTTATGTTTTTTTTTTTGCCCGGGACTGGGTTTGAACCTGCCACCTCCGGCATATGGGGCTGGCACCCTACCTACTCCTTTGAGCCATAGGTGCCGCCTGGGATGGGGGATTTTAAGAAGTGAAATCCACCCCAAATGCAAAAAGTATGAAAAATGGCACTAAGTGGACTAGGCAAAGAATAATTGTTGATGATACAAGAGCTGAAGGAAGAAGATAGAGGCTGGCTTTGTTTGACCTCATGGAAATGAGTGTGATGGATGGTTTGGCAATTCAAATTTTTCATTGCTCTCTGCATGTCTGCAAATGACTGTGAAAACAGCGTGAGCTTTGATTTGGGGTTACAAATAAATTTTAGGAAGGCGAAAAGTTTGCAAATGGGGAATCTGTGAATAATAAAGATAATTGTATTCACTTAGCATTTGGAAATATTGCTTTAGACATGCTATTAAGACATGCAGATGGCATGTCTTAGAATGATCATCAGGAGAGGTGATGAACCAGAAAATAGATACTTGAGATATATTAGTATTTAAGTGGCTGAACCATCCTGACTATGTGAGAGATCATTATTGGGCATAAGAGATTATTTGCATATTGTAAACTCATAGTGGAGGGGGAGGAACTGGACTGTTCTGATGTCTGGAGCAGGGCTGGCAGGGCCCCTGGAGCATCGGAGGAACTTCGGATTCTGTTCAGGTGAGTTTCTATCTGAACTGCTTCCCTTCACATCCTGCAGTAGAATCTGGTGTAAGTCATACTCTAGATGACATCCTTGAGAGAGGTCCCAGAGATTGGATTCACAGTCATCACTACACAAGTTGCTTTCAGAGCTAATGCTTCAAGGAAAACAAAAAGTCTCCGGAAAGGAGAACCTGGGTCAGAGCTGCACAGAGAGGAGAGCTCTGCAAAGTATCCACACCCCATGCCCTGGGCCACTGTTGGTAGGAAAAGGGGTCTATTGACTGCTCCATCCTGGATCTCTGTGTCCCCTTTAACACTTCCACTAACATAACTTCTTGGAGACATGTGACTCCAGAGCACCACACCTTGGTCCCAGACATCCTGCCCTGGTGTTCTTTCTACAGTTGTAAGATTCTGGTATTTCTACTCAACTCCATCCTTCCTCTGCGAACTCCATAACCTACTGCATGTCTCTGGTTGTTTTCATCTGAATCTATCTTTTCTCCACCATGACACCATGTTCACAGATCCAGCTAAATAAGCTAAAATATTTGAGAAAAAAAAAGAGATTTGGTACTCAGCTGTTAAATATTCTTTCTTTCCTTCCCTTGTGCTATATGTCAACACTGTACTAGCAGCTGGATGTCTAGTGACAAATGAACTAGGAGCAGTTCCTGCACCACTGCAGCCTATAAGGTAGGAAACACGACACAGTGCGTGGCAGGCTGGAGCCAGGACCCCAGGGGTCAAGTTCTGGTCATGTCATTATTTGCTGATGTAGTGACACAGGACAAGTACTTGAGCTGTTGGAAACTCTGCTCTTGTTCGCAAAACCTGGAGTTTTGGTTTCTGGCTCTTTATATTCAGTGATGCTATAGAATAAAACGCTCTCGTGTTTATGCTACAGAGTGATGGCACATGTTATTATTAAACTTGGTTATCGTAGAGAAACTAGACTTAATAAAGATCATCTAAGTTGCTGAAAGCTTTGAGTCACCAACATTGTGTATACCTATCCCCTGCAGAAAGTATAAGGCGATTGTCAATGTGTACCATGCAACTTGTTGAACCTTGAAGTATTTGGATTCTGTAGAGGAATTTACTATAGAATCCTCAGAAGGGAAGATGCCAGCCTTGGGAAGATGATTTGATAATACCCTCCACCATTTAGCACCAGCTGGAGAGTGGGTCCACAACTTCCCATTGTTATGCTTGGGTTTAACTGCATGACTCTATTTGAAAGCCACCCCTGTGCTGTTGTGAACAGTAGCAGGAGCCCATGTATTGTTCAGGGTGCCCAAGAACGTTTTAGAGAGAGCAGGAGAGGCAAACACAGCACTGAAAATCTGTTGCATGTGCAAGAATTTCTACATCATCACTCTCTGCTTTCTTAGACACAGGTTTATTCAAAGAATGAAATGAAGCATGAATCCAAATAAAAATTGTTTTTCAAATAAATATTAGGTAACACCACAGCAGGGCTGATGGTTCCTCTACTATACAATGCACACGTGTGGCTCAGTGTTTTACTATCAGCCAAAGGAAGCTTAGAGAGATGTTTTATATGAAAGCACATCATACACACAATTAATGGCCCAAAAACTTACTGGAAGAGTTTTACTATGTTGTTATGTATTGAGTAAACATATTCCTTCTCCAAAGGGTTTATTTTTATGGAAGAAAATTATACTCATCATAAAAGAACCCTCTTTTGTCTGTCTCATAGCTAAAGAATGGCTCTATTTAAATTAATAATACAGTGGGATACACTGAGCAGACTGAATCCACAGGGTGGGGCGTGGCACCTGGGCTCGGTTTTGCCCGTGATTGGTCCTGTGACTGTAGGCATTAGAATACATTTCTCTAGCACTTTCTTTGAATGCAGAGTACAGAAGGCAGCAATTTTCTATTCATTTTCTTACCTTGTATGTTGATTAGTAAAGTGGATAGAGGAAAAGTCCTGCTTTTAGTACAAGCCTACTGGGTCATATTTATGGAAGGCACCAGTACATTTAGAACTGTGATCAGACCTGAATTGAGTTACTAAAAATTGCAAGATATTTAGATTCCTGGGACTACTCAATCATTATATAATGTGGCTAAATTGTAACTAAGTAACTGCTAAGACTTTCAGACTGTGGAAACTCTGGTGCCCTCCTTGAAAAAGAAGGCTGCTTCTCCCACCTCCTTGCATCGTCTTCTGTTTTCCATAGTAAATGGTCTACCTTTTTTGCTTTTCTGACCTCTTGTTTCTTCCTTCTGGTTCTCTACTTCTTCCACTTATGTCTTCTCCTCTTCTTGACTCAAGTTCCCCTCTTACTTCCAAGTGTGAGGAGATCAGTATTTAAACTCAAACACTTAGGGTTGAAGAGGCTGTGTGAGTCAGGGGACAGCCTTTTGTTGGGACCCAGAGAAGGACTGTGTTATGATATTCTAGTTTCCAAGGAAAAGAGCGTTTGCCACTTGAAAGTTTCACCAATCAAGGAAGAGTCATTTCTGAGGGTCATGTTTGAAGAGTTAATAAACAACCCCCCCAAATGAATGCCTTCTCCTAGAATACTAAGATGTTGTACAGCGCTCACTATCAAAGTCCCAGCGCTCATGAAATGTGGAGAGAGTGCCCTTTCTAGTATTATTTTTTAAAATGTATGTGGTAGCTGAGATAAGGTCCATATGTAAAACTGGCCCCTTCCTGGTTTGGCAGATGAGAGCTGATAAATTTAAGAAGTTTGATTGAAATGTAAACATGGAGTGAATTTAAAGAGAATATACTTCCACCGAGTTGGGAAAAACATGAGTTGTGAAAAATTAAATAAATAGGCTAGATAACTTGGATTTGCATTTAAAGTAGTATGGAATTGCATTTTGATGCATTCATTTAATTTTTAATATAAGTCATTTTTATTTCACTTCTTTTAAAAACTTTTAAAGGATGGTCACATCCTCTCTGTCTCCTTCAAATATCTCTCTCCCCCTCTGTCCTTTTTCTGTGTCAGGGCCTCTTTTCAGGCTCTTCAACATTTGCAGGCAAAATAATTCTGTCCGGTTTGCTATCCCGTAGCTTTTGTTTGGGCTGCTATTGTAGGACATTTCAAGGAGAGTATCTCCAGTTTCTCTCTCTCTCTATATATATTACTTCCCCAGGAGGCCTTCCTTGGAGTTAATGGCCCATCCTTCTGGGGTCGCCTTACATCTTTGTTCCTGTCCCTTTTCCAGCTCTTGCCCCTTCTTCCTGTAATTGTCTATCAATCTCTCCTTCCCACTGAAGTGTAGGTTCCTGAAAGCCTAACAGTATCTTGCTGGCCCTATATTCTTAACACCTACAAGGATGGTTGATCCTTAATAGAATATATAATTTATTGTGTGTTTTCTTATAATTGTTTTTGAAGTAAGCAAATACAAGGAAACTAGTGTTTTGACATTTCAATCAAATTTATCTTTGAATTGCATTCGTGTCAATTGCAATGGACCTGTCCCTCAGCTGATAACACTGAAGAGTCCTCTATCTGCGTCACCATGATGGTGCCTCTGCCTGGAATTCTCCACCGTGGTCTTGTTGGTTAATTCCTACTCATCGCTTGGATCTCAGCATGAAGGAAGAGTCCTTTCCTAGAGTCTCTCTCTCTCTTCCTGCCCACTCAAATCTGAAATAACTTCCCCTAAACTGCTCATTCATCATATCATCATTTTTTTCCTTTCCATCACTTACCAAGAGCATAGATTTCTTTTTTACTAGACTGTAAGCTACATGAAAATAGAACAATTTATACACCTGTATTTAGTGCAGTATTACATTTCTAGTACTTAACATGGTATCTGGCACAAACCATGTAGGCAATAAATATTTAAAAATTATGATGCTTTTTTCTTTTTCTACTATATAAAAGGTACCTGGGGAGTACACAGATAATTAAGATATTTTTCTCTAGCCTTAAGGGGAAGATTAGGGAAATTTGGTGCTTCTGGTGCCTTCTTGAAGAAAAAGACATGCTGTGTTCAGGACAGGAGGATTGCAAAAGTCTAGAGATTGAGGATGGGAATGTTTCCTTACCATCGTGTGTATGATATTTATACATTTATTAAACATGGATTAAGAAAATCACGATGACAGAAAAGTATACATTTATTCAGTAATTTTATTTAATGAGTTTATACATTAAGCTTGTGTAAAATCATAATATTATATGATTTTGAGGGATAGTGGCATATATGGTGAGAGGTAGAAATTATCAATTTTTTCTAAATTTATTTATTTTTTTATTACTTTTCAATTGACAAAAATTGTATGCAGTTACCATTTGCAACATGTTTTGAAATACTATAAACTATGAAGTGACTGAACAAGGTAATTTACACGTGCATTACCTCACACACTTACAACTTTTTGATTGGCTGAGAACACTTAAAACTACTTTCAGTGATTTTTTTTTTCTTCAACAGAGTCTCACTCTGTTATACAGGCTAGAATGCTATGACATCAATTTAGCTCACAGTAACCTCCAATTCCTGGGTTCAAGCACTTCTCCCATATCAGCCTCCTGGGTAGCTGGGACAACAGGTGCCTGCCATAACACCGAGCTAATTTTTCTATTTTTGGTAGACATGGGGTCTCGCTGTTTCTCAGGGTGGTCCCAAACTTTGAGCTCAAGTGATCCTCCCACCTTGGCCTCACAGAGTGCTAGGATTACAGGCGTGAGCCACCGTGCCCGGCCTACTTTCAGCAATTAAAAAAAATTATAATACATTGGGTAGTGTCTGTAGCTCAGTAGGTAGAGCACCGGCCACATACACAGAGGCTAGTGAGTTGGAACTCGGCCTGGGCCAGCTAAAACAACAATGACAACTGCAACAACAAAAATAGCTGGGCGTTATGGCAGGCACCTGTAGTCCCAGCTACTTGGGAGGCTGAGGCAAGATAATTGCTTAGGCCCAAGAGTTTGAGGTTGCTGTGAGCTATGATGCCATGACACTCTACCTAGGCTGACAGCTTGAGACTGTCTTAAAAAAAAAAACAAAACCCATTATTATTAACTATAGATCATATATTGTTCAAGAGATTTCTTCAATTTATTCCTCCTCTGTAACTGAAATTTTGTATCCTTTGACCAATATCCTTTACATCCTTTGTATGAGGAATAGGGGCACAACGAGTTTGGTAGCTACTCACATCTATCAGAATCCTTACGATAGTGGCCTAAGGGTCTCCAGGCTTTGGTTGTTGGATGTCTGAGGCTTAGGATGAGGAAATCAGTGGCTCAGAGGAGAGAAAAACCTCAAAGTATAGCTGAGAAGACATTCATTCAAGGATTTGTCAAGTTTCACTTTTGGTGGCATTTAAGGGCGCACTAAGTTTGATATTATTTTAAAAACGTCACCTTCCTCTTCAAGACTATGTGTATTAATTTATTCTTTAAATAACCAGCAGGACTCTGTACTTCTCCATTTGCTTTAAGCTACCATAGATAGTACAGAAATAAACACTAGAGAGTATAACCAGCCAAGGCATTGTGTAACAGGTAGAAACAAATGCACAAATAATCAGATCAATGCATACATGTTTACAGAGTCTAGTTGCATTGAGCATTAAAATAAAAAGAAATGTTGTCACCCTTCTTCCAAAGTTTAGTCAGGCAGGCTTCAGGTAAAACAAAGAGACCTTTTAGGCAATGAACTTGATGTGAGAGCTAACACTTATCTTGGGCTAAAATTTGCCAGCTCCATCCTAAGTGATTTCTAGGTATTAATTCATTTAGTGTTCCTAGCACCTTCAGTGGATGCTGTGATGAGTCACATAGATACTCTTTTGCAGGCCCAAGGCATTGCTTCCTCCTTTTTTGGAGTGTTGTCTGCTGATAGCTCATAGCTAAATCCCTTCCTAGAAACTGACCTCAGCACCAAGGACCTGCCTGTCCAAGCCTTCACACCTTTCCAGTGACGGCCTCCGTCCAGTGACTGGTCAATGTCTTTGCAGGGTTATTCCAGTGGAGGCCTCAGCTGCAACTGCTTCATAGTTCCACTTCTCTCTTCAATCCAGCCTTCCCCACTGCCTCAGTGGTGTTTTTCCTGAGAGCACTCCCTACACAAATCCCAACATTTCTCTGAGATAAGTGCTTTTACCAGGATTTATAAGAAAGTTGAAAGGTGGAGAGGTAAAATAACTTGCTACAGCTTGCTGAACTGGTGAGCCAGTGAGCTGGGACCCGAACCCAGAATATGCGACTTTAAATGCTATCCTTGGGAGCATGAGATGGGCCAGGTGATGAAGACATTAAAATTGGAGGTGGGATGAGTTTTGATAGATCCATTAGGGAATTGGGGGGTCTTCATAATCAGGGAAAAGCATGGGTTTGGAAGTCGAATGAATGAGAATTCAAATTCCACCTCTAGTCATTACTGGAGAAGTTGCTTTTTAAGGTTCAGTTTTTCTCTATTGTGAAGTAGGAATAACAAGAATGAACTTTGAGGGTTTCATGAAGCTTCTATGTAATGTACGAGGAACCATTTGAACAGTATGATTGTAGCAGGCACTCAAGTAATGCATAGTCATTGTTGCTGTTTCAGTGTAGGCTCTTAAGCTAGTGGGGAGACTTCTGGAAAAAACAAAATACAAGGCAAAAGACTGACAATGGTATTTTAGGAAGGTAGAAATGACTGCATGGCATGAAATAGTTTAAAAAAGGAGGAGATGGAAGAGTTAGATGCAGGTATATATAGTACCAACAATTAGCAGTTTATGTGCTAAAGAGGGTCCAGAGCTGGCCAGTGGCTGGGGAGCACAGAGGAAAGAGTAAAGCTGAACCTTATCACCAAGAACTGGCAAGATTCTGTGTTCAGAGCATGAGAGAAGAGGCAGGGAAATACAGCCAGATGGTTTGAAGACCAAAAGGCTAAGAAAGGTGAGTAAAAAAAAATGGGGAAACTATGGCAGGTGCTGTGCCCAGGTCATGTGATAAATTCTAATGTTGAGGTGAAGGGGAGTAATAGATGTGCAAAAAAGATTAAGAAGAATCTGCATAGTGGGAAAAGGAATTTTAAAATGTTTCGGTCGGGTGTGGTGGCTCACGCCTGTAATCCTAGCACTCTGGGAGGCCGAGGTGAGTGGATTGCCTGAGCTCACAGGTTTGAGACCACCCTGAGCCAGAGCAAGACCTTGTCTCTAAAGATAGCTGGGTGTTGTGGGGGGCTCCTGTAGTCCTAGCTTGGGAGACTGAGGCAAGAGAATCACTTAATCCCAAGAGTTTGAGGTTGCTGTGAGCTGTGAGGCCACGGCACTCTACCGAGGGTGACAGAATAAGACTGTTACAAAAAAAACGATTTTATTCATTTTGATCTTGAAAAGGTGAGATTTTTGGTTGTAGCTTTCCTGGCTAAAATTTCGAGGGAAAAAGAATCAAGAGATGTGGCTGCCCAGAGTAGGTGCCAACCTTGCTTACAAGGGAGCTGAGGTCACTGAGGTGAGTGAGGGCATGAGACTGGGTTTACAAAGAAATGGCCAAGATAGATTTGGGCATGGAGATCACATGAGGGGTTGCCACTGTCTTCTTATAAACCTTGTCCTTTCCCATGTGGGTTCAGTGGTATTCTTCCTCTGAAACCTACTATTTTCAAGACTAACTCAGTGATTTTTTTCAGAAATTCACTTTTGAGGGTTAGAATAAAGTTTCAAGGCCGTTTGTCTCTTCTGTTCTTTTGCTTTAAGAGCGGCACGGTAGAATGCCTTGCCAACACCAAGGGGTTCAGAAGAACTATTTCTGTTTTTCCAAAATGCTTAATAAGGAAGCAGCGTATTCTCTCTGAGGAAAATGACAGTTCACGGAGGCCAAACATATTTCTGTAAGTTGTGAAGGATAATATTGTTCCAATTAAGCTCTTCATGCTCACGGTATAGAGGCCAATCTGACCTTATAAATAGGACAGTAGGAAAAGAAAGATGCTATTGCCAAAATGCTCTCACCTGGAAGATAAGTGTCTCGAATAAGCAGTTTCCAAAAGACTCTAGAGAAGCTAGAAGCATCATTTTATTGTTTCAAACGGATGAATAGATGAATTTGTAAATCGAGAAACTATAGGGGGCTGGAATCAGGGAATTTGAAAATATCAGCCATGCTGAGCCAAGTGGCCTTCCTCAGAGTCTAGAATTTCTTATGTTCCAATAACAAAGCCCAAATCCCTGAGGCAAGCAGTCCTAGAAACAAATTTTCATCATTGGCTCGTTAGATGAAGTTCACGGTGAGCTCCTGAAATGCATTTGTTTCCTGAGTACTGGTGATGTGTTTTAGAAGGTTTCCTTTAGATTACAGTGGTTCTCAACCTTCCTAATGCCACGACCCTCTAATACGGTTCCCGTGGGTCATGACCCACAGGTTGAGAACCGCTGCTTTAGAAGGTTTCCTTTGAATTTACCTGCTTTAAAAATGGTCAAGTGAGATTTTAATTAAGGTATACCTTTGCCCTCTTTTGCAGATTTAGTAACATGAGGAACAAAAACTCTAGGAGAAGTTTTTCCTTAGTCCTTCTGTGAGCTATAATGTTGTTTATCAATGTGTTTTAAAATATACAGTGAAAAAATTATATCTACATTCAGTAAAATATATTAGAAGTGGGAAGAAAGAACTCAGAATTGTACTTAAAATCCAATTAGATTGGCCCCAGGCATGGCATGAAATTAGCTTGCATGGTAGTTTCTTCCTCCCCTTAAATGCTCAGATTTTATTCTCAACCATTCATATAAAAGTTTGGGAAGAAGGATCAATAAATGCCCTTGAAGCATTTTTTTTAAAATGAAATTTTGCCTTATTTAAAGAAACAAAATGCATTTGGGAAAGAGATAAAGGACAATTTCATGCCCATTAAGCAGACATATACTCACGCTACCTATGACTCTTTGGGGAAAAACCTCCCCTTTGAAGATTCCTAATTTCTATTCTGGATTATATTATGCTATGCTTAACTCTGAAGGGCCAAGTGTAGCTGAGGGGCATTTTTCATCCATGATGGGAATCAATGACTGCAGTCAGGTCTGTGGTGGTGAAACCATTGATCCAATGGGTCTTTAGAGTCAGGGAAAAGCGTGGGTTTGGAAGTCAGATGGAAGAGAATTCCAATTCCAGCTGTAGTCACTCCTGGAAAAGTTGCTTATTCATTTTAAGGCTCCCTTTTTCTTTATTGTAAGGTGGGAATAGCAAAGCTGTACTTCGAGGGTTGTCTGAGGATTATATGTGTCTAATGTATGAGGAACCATTCAAACAGTATGATGATAGCAGGTGCTCACTTGATGAGTATCAATACTTTCTATGGTCACCTTCCTGAGTGACACCCTCAAACTGCAGTGGTTCTCATGAAGACTCATCTCTCCCACTTCTCCTTTCTTCCCAAGGGGGAAATAAGCCAAAATGTCTCATTTGATTGTCTAGATTCTCTTACACGGGGTTACTTGGGAGTCCATAAGTCCAAATGTTTAATCCACAGAATTCTTTTAAAAAATGACATTTGACCGGGAGCTTCATGGGAAAGGGAGCTCATACGGGCAGAAGTGGTGAGAGGGTGGAGGGTGAGAAAAAGCCTGGAGGAGAACAGAGTTAAACTTCTGCTGCTTTCTAGGGCCAATTGGCCCTATTCTTTGTTGCTGGCATCTGGAAAAGAGAAAAACATCACCCCAATTCCTCCTTTCTTCACAGGTTTTAGTTCATGGAACAAGAAGGATGATTTCAACTTTTAGAACAGCCTTTACTTCTCAGGCATGGCCCCGGGCATGGGTGCTCAATCTTGCTTCTCGCCTAACTGTGCCTGCTCTGAGTCTCATACCCGGAATAAGTGAGCAGCGATCTCTATTTGTACTCAGTACCCAGCACTGTTTGAAACATAACCTATTCTTATAGAGAATAGCTAAGGTGACACGGACATCTTATTCCTTCTTCACAGAAAATACAAAAGCACATTTCTTTTCAAGAGCCAACATTTTTGAAAATGTCGAATAGGATCCTCCTTTAAAACTGGTTGCTTAAACGCAGAATGCCGAATGTAGGGATGTAGAACGCTGAAAAGAGTCAAATAAAATCAAATCCTTTGTTGTGAACCAATTTCTTTTCATTATACTGTGAGTCGGACAGTTTTGTGGGCCTCCAGCTTTTGTGTTTTGTTTTTCTGACTCGGTTCTTTGATGACAATAATCATGTCGAACCTGAAGACTCTCAATCTGCGTCCCTTCATGTGCATTGTGGCTGGCTTCAAGAGCCTCGCTCCCACACATCTTTGTTATTTATTTATGTCATTACTTATTTAGCAATTTGATTAAGAAATGTTATTTGCACATAGTGTTTTGCTCCTTCAGTTACTTACCTGGTCTGTTGTCTATTTTATCTCTCCTTCCTTCCCACCCTCCTTCCTTCCTTTTCTCTCTCTCTCTCTTTTCTCTTTTTTTCTTTCTCTGTTGCCCAAGCTAGAGTGCCCTGGTGTCAGCCTAGCTCACAGCAACCTCAAATTCCTGGGCTCAAGTATTCTTTTGCCTCAGCTTCCTGAGTAGCTGGGACTACAGGTGTCCGCCACCACGCCTGGCTAGTTTTTCTGTTTTTAGGAGTGATGGGAGTTTCGCTTTTGCTTAGACTGGTTTCCAACTCCTGAGCTCAAGTGATCCTCCTGCCTCAGCCTCCCAGAGTGCTGGGATCACTGGCATGATCCAAGCCTATTTTATTTCTTTGTAGATCTATACTTCCTTGTTGATGTTTCTTTTAAAGTAAAAATGTCCAAAAGTTTAATATGAGCTTTTTTCTACATCCTGCTAAAGTTTCTGAGCATTTTATTTTTTAAAGAAGAATTTATTTAGTTTATTAAAAATGTTGGTTTGAAAAATGATCAAAGTGGCAATTTTTTGTTGGAAAAATTGCCAAAAACGCAAAAGTGTACTTTTTTTTTTTTAGACAGATTCTCACTTTCTTGCTCTTGGTAGAGTGCCATGGCGTCATAGCTCACAGCAACTTCAAAGTCTTGGGCTCAAGCAATCCTCTTGCCTCAGTCTCCCAGATAGCTGGGACTAGAATCACACACCACAATGCCCAGCTGGTTTTAGAGACAGGCTCCTGCACTTGCTCAGGTTGGTCTTGAACTCCTAAGCTCAGGAAATCCACCTGCCTCAGACTCCCAGAGTGATAGGATTACAGGTGTGAGCCACCATGCTTGGCTGAAACTCTTCTTAAATACCCTTAATTCTACTCTTCAGAAGTAACTGCTTTTAGCAGAATATATTCTTTCTATGTCTATACAAATTTATCTGTATCTATATCTATATCTATATAATGGGTAGATAGACATGAGTATATATATATATTTTATACATATATTTTGACAAATGCAACATACTATGTATGAGGTCAGACAATTAAGTCTGTATACTCATCCTAGAGAAGGTGCTACCTACCTCATTGCTGAATATCATTACAGTCACCTTCAAGGAACTCCCCTTGGGAAACTAAGCACTGACCCCAGGCCTTGGTACACCTTTCAGAGCAATTTTGGAACTCTTTTTCTGGAATAGCCATCAGAGATATCATCATATGACATCTGACAATTAAGTTCATGAACTCATCCTAGAAAAAGTGCTACATACCTTACTGCTGAATCACTGCTGTCACGAGATGGCCGGGGAGAGTATTTTGAAGGTGATTCTGAGGTTGCAAATAAATAGTAAGTTGGTGAGTTCACAAATATAGAATCCATGACTAATGAGTCTCAACTATATATCTTTCTATAACGTGTTTTATCCCCCACTCTACAACATCTTTCCCTGTCATTGAGCGTGATGTTTAGTTTATTCCCCTCGTGTTTGTTGAGCACCTACTTATCAGGCACTGGGTTTAGTGCTGGGACCTTGCACTGAACCAAACAGTACAGAATCGATGTTATTAACAGATAATATAATGGTGGATTGCCATAAGTACCTATGGAAGGCCTTTCTGAGACATCAACATTTGCATAAACAAGATTGGGAAAAAAAAATTCGAATAACCTGGAAGAATAAGCCTAGCAGACCAAGAAGCTAATGAAAAGTATGGTTCAAGGCCCCTCACTCTGGAGGAATTTATACAATTTATACAATTGCAAAAATACTTTAATTGCAATTCATCTTACCTGGTCTTTCCTCTTTCCTTTCAACTTCATCTCTAACATCTCTCCCTTGTATCGTGTAGTGTCACCATGAATGTTTTTGGGAATTGGCCAAGGCAGTGTGCTGACTGACTCTCAGGAAACAAACAAACAATACCCCTCACAAAACCTCAACAACCTTAGTTTGTAGGCTTTTTCTGTGGGGTAGATATTCCCACCAGGGCCAATTTCAAGCTACCAGCATGAAGTCACATAAAGTGAAGTTGGGGAGAGATGTACAGTGGCACGTCATTTTTGGTATTTCCATCATTTAGTTACACAGATGTAATTTAATAAGTCCCTTTGATCCTTGCATTTTCTGTAAATTTGTAGCTAGATCTGGAGGGTTGAGGAGACCAAGGTTGGAACATTTTTTTAAACCTGACTATGCCCTCCGGGGTGTCCTGTGGCCTGTAGGCTGGAGGCCAATTATTTGAGTATTGTTTTGCTTATATGTGGTGTCAGATATCATGTAAAGCGTACACGGACCTTTTCTGTTGTTCCTCAGCTTTTGTTTTGTTTGTGCTTATGTATTTAATGTGTGGTCCAAGACAACTCTTAGGTTTTCAATGTGCAGCAGAAAAGAAAAAAGGCTGGACACCTCTGCTTAGATAATATTGCCCACATCCATTAGGATACCCATGATAGGATAGTCTCACCTTAAATAGTATAGCGATTTACCAGCCTGAAGTCAAAGGACAGATGTAAATGATTTATTGAAAATCATTGTGGAATAATGACTATAAAAATGGATAAACCTGGTTTGCATTTGTGGGGCTGACCTTTGAAAAAAATACTTTGTCTGTGACCATAATCTTTGCAAGAAGTAGCATTCCTGACCTCGGGAATTGACTCTGGAATCTTGGTAGTACAGGCAAGTTGATGATGTCATTTCTCATCATTGGTGATTTGGGGTTGTAGTGGAACAATATGGAGTCTTTTATGCTGACCAGAGTTGAGGTTAAGGAATTGAAACTATTTCTTACACAAGTTTTTAGTTTTATGGTAAAAGAAAGCAGTTCATTTCTCTGGTGCTGTGTGGTAAGAAAAAGTTTGAAGGTGATGAAGGATGGTTTGTGTTATCACCCTTTTGAGTCTATGGAATTTCCTTTCTGGCTCTGCCTTGTTGTGTCAAGAGTATAATTTTTGGCCTCTGCCGTTTCAGTTCCTGGGAGTCTCCATTTCCCCTTTATCCTGTATACTACTGAGGGATTATTGCCACCTTCCCTCTATGGCTGTGGTCTGGTTGATAACTATTAAATGAGACAATATTTTGTCTCCTTTGCTTTCCAGGATTAGAACTAACTCCCACCTCAACAAATACATGCAAACTAGCACTTTCCCATTTTTTGCCCTCATGGATTCTTCTAACTTCTAAAAAGCCCAAGGGTATAGTGGGAGGGACCTCTGATTTAATAATATAAGTCAATGGAGTTCAGGAACAATGTCCACCTTCCAGGAATGGATCTGGAGGGAATGAGGAGAGACCTAAGTGTCAGGGAACAGGTCTGGAATGTTGCTGTTTGAGAGTATTGGAGAACAGTGAAGAAAGCAGTGATGCTGAGAGCCTGTTAGCCGGGGTGCCCCCAGCTCTGGACCCAGCGCAGCTCTCTGCACAGCCAGGACAGGCCTCTTCAGGCAGCAGGTGTGGGTGACTCATGCATGCTGCACCTGTTGGCTCCATGTTACCCAGTTCTGAATCACTTTCTCAGAGTCCCGATGTCTACTAGCAGCTTAGGACTATTACACTAGATTTGTAATGACCAGGCCATGGGCATCCCACTGACAAATCAGGCCAGAACCTGGAGTACAAGTGTGAGCACATGACTGGTGCACTGCCCAGAGCTCTTCAGAGCCCTGTGAATGGGCTGTTGTCTATGGGATCACAGCTCCTCAACTGGGCTCTCGGTTACTTTGTTTAGACTAGTTTCCCCAGGAGACTCTCTCCAGAGGCCAGCCCTGGCATTACCTGAACCACTTCAGCCACAAGTGCAAAGAAGTGGAAGTACCTGGGAGCATAGGTCCCTCGGGGGCAAGCCTGAGCCAGTGGCAATCTTATTGCCTCCAAATGGAACAAACTCTGAGGCAGAATGTGAGCTCCAGAAGCTCTGCAGGATGCAGCCAACGCCACCTCTGCGACCTCTGAAGTTCCACGCCCCTTTGGCTCCCTTTCCTCCTCTTGTCTTCCTTCTTCCATGTTCCTGTTTCCTCCATTCCTTTCCCAGCTCCTCCTGTGAGACCTTCTTAGTAAGTCACCTGCATGTGAATTGTCTCCGGGTCTGCTTCTGGAAACCCAAAGTAACATAAGGGGCCTCAGTGAGCGCTCAAACAGCAGCTTGGGTGCGGGACGCCTGTCACCGTCCTTCATGGTCTGACCTTGATAATGCCATGGTCTCCCACCTCTCTTGGCTGGGACCACAGATCCCTCAGAAATGGGTCCCTGCTGTTACTGTTGAGTCCAAGTATTCTTTATTAATCTTGCCAATCCCCTTTTCTGGCATTAGAGTGTTCCCTTTCATTTTCCAACTTCATAAAGAAACTTTCTGCCATGATGAGCAGAGTTCCAGGAAGCATTGCTGCTCCCTGGGTGGTTCTCACACATTGGACTATTGCCTGGAGTCACCCTGGCTGGAATTTGCCTGGTATTCTCCAGAATCATGCCTGAGTTATCAGATCCTGGGCGTTCTTCTTAGTGGCCAATGCTGGGCCAGCCTTAAAGGATGGATCTCTCTGGCCCACGTGGCATCCTCTGTCTCCCAGAGAGCTGCATGTTAAACACCAAGTATAGCCACTGATTAGTAAACTTGTCAAAACAGCAGCTGTACGTACTTTAACTATTAAATTCCTATCATCTACTGCCGAACCAAGCTTAGTTAATATGTGTGAAATGAATGAATAGAGAGAATTCACTTAAATTATTGTATAAGAGTTTGTTAACACCCCAATCTTTTTCTTGGCATGTTCTAAACTTTGCTGCTGACACTTGCACATACTTCAGAATGTGCCCAATGGGGTAGATGAAGTGGCTTTGGCAGAAAGTACTGTAACACTTATGCAGATGTATGTGTACACCCACCATCATCAAGGCAGCAGAGTGCAGGACAATGGGTTTTGGGTCAGATCATACTCCAGCCCTATCACTTATTAATGACAGACACTAATATTTATGTCACGTCCCTGTGTGCTAAGGAGTGTACCAAGCATTTCGCTTAAAATAACTTATTGTTTGATCCTCACGACAACCTATGAAATAGAGAATGTTACGGTCAGCTCCATTTGAGATTGGAGAAAATTAAGGCTAATTAGCTTCACAGGCAGTGGTAGAAGTGAGATTTGAACCCAGGTGGTCTGATCCCAGAGGATCTCTGTGAAAATATGACTGGGGATTAGGTGTGAGAACACATCGCATGTGTCCCAATACATGCGGGGAAGAAAGACAGAGCATCTGTCTCCTACTTATTTGTTTTTCTCCAAGGCTGACTTTATATTTTCAATTAATCTTTACTTCAAAAAAATTCCAATGTCTGATTATTTTCAAAAGTACCCTACGCCAGCTTCAGCAGTTATCAGCTTGTAAACACTCTTATCCTGTCTATACCTTTCCCCCATTATTTTAGGGTAAATCCCTAGAATCATATTATTTCTTCCATAAATAATGGGATATTATTTCTCTTGTATTCCCCCCCCACATATTTGATTGCATGAATTAATGTCCATAAATTGCAATAGGTTTCTATGTCTTTTCCGTTTCTTTTAAGCTGCAATTTTCCCTCTAGTGATTTAAATGAGAAAGAACTCTTTTCCCAAAGATGAGATATTGCATCCTCGGGTGATGTTTACCCTGTTCCTCTGTCCTTCCTGTTTCCTCTGTTAGGATAGTTAAATCTAGAAGCTTGGTTATATCAGAGTTTTGTTTTTCTTTTTTTTTGACAAGACTGCATGCTAGGTTGTATTGTTTACTTCCGTCAGGAGGCACACATGTCCTGCTGTTTCTCTTTTTAGCATCTTGATTGGCAGTTTTTGATGATTATGTCTAGATCTGTAATCCTTTAGGGGTTACAAATCATGCTACTCTGCTATTTAATTTATTATATAGAAGATATTTATATAGAGAAACTTCCTTAATTAATTACTTGGTTACCCTGAGTTACAGATCTTTTAAGGAAGCCCGAATGAATGCTTGATTCTTTTCTTTTATAGGTTTTGAAATAATATATTGTTTTCTTATCAACTCATGGATTCAGATGATTTTTTCTATCTCCTTCATTTTAATGAAACACTTCAAGTCTGTAGAAAAGTTGACAGAGTAATCTCTTTACTCAGATGTTGCAGTTGTTAAAATTTTGCCACATCAGGCTCAGTGCCCGTAGCTCAGGGAATAGGGCGCCAGCCACATATACCCAGGCTGGGCAGTTTGAGCTCGGCCTGGGCCTACTAAAAAAACAATGACAACTGCAACAAAAAAATAGCCAGGCCTTGTGGCGGGTTCCTGTAGTCCCAGCAACTCAGAAGGCTAAGGCAAGAGAATCACGTAAGCCCAGGAGTTTGAGGTTGCTGTGAGCTGTGATGCCACAACACTCTACAGAGGGCAACTTAGTGAAACTCTGTCTCAAAAAAAAAAAAAAATTTGCCACGTCTGCTATATACACACTTGCAGACATCACAGAAGTTTATTTCTAAATACTTCAGTGTATAGATCCTAAGAAAAAGTACACTTTTCTGAAGGACCACAAGACTATTAGAACAAGAATGAACTTTAACATAAATGAAGTAATAGTATTTCATGATTAACCTATATTCAAATTATACCTTGTCCCAGTAACCTCTTTTAAAAATTCAGTGAAGGCTATTTCATCATGTTCCTCTTTATTATTTTGGGATAGGAACAAAGTTTCGCTGGACCCTGAGCTCATTATCCTGCATTCTGCTGACTGGGGGCTGGCAGGTGCATACATGTATTACACAGGTGATGCAGTTTACTTTCTGTTGTGGCATATCTTGTCATTTATTCCAGTATGGCGATGTAAAGTTTGATTCTTTGGTTAAGTTGAAGTCTGCAAAATTTCACAATGGCAAGAGGAGCTCTTCTTTGTAATTAACAAGTAATATGTGGGCTAGTATTTTGAGATTGTTGGGTCTTTTAGACCCCAAAAGGTGATGGCATCCACTTCTGAAGGTGTTGGATGCCAACACCTTTTGGGGTCTAGAAGGCCCAACAATCTCAAAATACTACCCCACATATTACTTGTTAATTACAAAGTGGTTGTAAAATGGTGATATTTTATAATCAATATATTATCTGTATTAATATTCTGATGTTCTTCTATGAATAAGAGCACTTGCTATTACCTCTATTTGTTTGAGTAACAATAGGGACTCATGGATTCTTTGTTATTCTTGGCTATAGTATTCCCATTTGGCCCATATGAGAGCCTTCTAGATGGCTCCTGCAATTTTTTAGTACTCCTTGTTGTCTCCAAGTACTTTCTTGCTTTCTGACACAGCTAGATTTTCTGACTCATCTTTCCCTTAGACCTTGAGTTAGCAGTTTCCCTGAGGAGTCTGTGCTGCTTTTGGCAAACAATGATATTTAGAAACCATGATCTAGGTACTAAGCGCGTTTATTGCTTTTGAGTTGTCACTACTTTATGCTCTGTCAGTGGGAAAATCTAGGTGACATCTTTCGTCCTTTTTTGTTAAATCCTAGGAGTTCATACTGAGCAATCACATGGTTCCCTGCCTACCCTCATTCTGTCCTCGTACCTTCCATCTCTCATAGTGAGAACCTTGGGTTTCAATAATATTGATAAATTGGCTTATTTATTCCATCCCATAATATACACAACAGCTTTTTAGAATTATTACATCAGTGGCTCTCCCCCCAATAAAACCATAGTATAGTTCAAACACTTCCTTATAATATTTGTTTTTTGATTTTTAGAGTATCTCCCAGTAAGATACGGGTTCTCAACCTATCTCAACCAATCGTACTATTGACATTTTGTGTTGGATAATTCCCTTTTGGGATGCTGTCTTGTGCAGTGTAGTATATTTGGCAGCCTCCCTGGTTTTTAGACACAAGATGCTGGTATCACCTCTCTCCATTTGTGGCAATCAAGAATGTCTGCAAACATAGTCAGATCTCCCCTGTGGGGCAAAAATCACCCCTTGGGATAAGTCACTCCATTAACAGGGTACATGAAGCTCAACTACTGTTTTCGATTTTATTGTGTTGTTGTATCATCAATTTCATATAAAGTTAGTCATTTATTTCTTTTTGTACCCAATCTTAGAATTCAAGTTTGTTTTATCATTTTAAAATTAAGTTTCATTTTCCGAATAAAAAATCTGCATAGTACAAATATAAAAACTTACATTAGAAAACAATGTACTCAGTAAGTCTCATTCTTACCTATCCCTGTCACTCTGTTCCAACTTGCCATCAACGAGTAATGATTTTCATGAATTTCTGATTTATATTTCTGTTGTAAAATTTAGGATACCATGTATTCTCTTTTGAGCTTGATTTCTCTATTTACAAATATATTCTGAAAACCATTTCGAAACGATTCCTAGAGATTTTGCTCAATTTTTGCAGCTGCTTTGCATTCCACTGTCTGTCTCCTTCTCAGTTTATTCTACCATCTCTTAGGAATGGGCATTTCGGTTGTTTCTGCTATTTTACTAAAATAAACAATTCCACCACAATGAATAACTTTGTGGATGTGTTCTTTTAGGTTTGGGAAGGTGACTCTGAGGTAAATTCCTAGAAATGGGATTGTTGGAATAAAGTGATAAATACACGTGTAGTTTTGTTAGACTTTGAAAATTTCTCCTCCATGGGGTTTGTACCATTTTCCACATCCCCCTGCAAGATATGAGAGAATGTGCTGTCAAGGGTCGAACTTGTACCAATCTGTTAAAGGAGGAAGTATCTCAGTGTAGAGTTAGTGTAGTTTGGACTTGCATTTCTTTTATTATGAATGAAGTTGAACATCTTTATGTATTTTTATATTCCTTTATATCTTTACAATAAGTAGAACATAGGGTACCTACACTGGCTTAAAAGTTGAGAGATGAAAATAGTGGAGTATTTCGTTTTAGAGTCTAAATTAGGAAGGGTCTTGAAGGTCATAATAAAGAGTAAAAACTGGCTAGGTACTGGTGTGTGTGTGTAAACTGTCTGTACATGTCAAGTGCTAGTTTTTCCATTAGGTTTTTGCTTATTTCTTTCCTGATAGCTTTTCAAGATATTAATATACTGAGTAGATTGGGTATTTATCTGTGATGCATGTTTTAAATATCTTCTCTTAATTGGTCATTTGTCTTTTAATTTTGCTATGACTATTTTACCATGCCAAATTACTTTTTTTTTGAGACAGGGTCTTGTTTTGTCACCTGGCCTAGAGTACAGTGCTGTCATTATAGATCACTGCAAACTTGAACTTCTGGGCTCAAGTGATCCTCCTACCTCAGCCTCCAAAGTAGCTAGGACTACAAGTGCGCACCACCACACCCAGCTAATTTTTCTATTTTTTGGTAGAGACTGAGTCTTGCTCTTAGGCTGGTCTTGAGATCCTTGGCTCAAGTGATCTTCTGGTCTTGAGATCCTTGGCTCAAGTGATCTTCTTGCCTCAGCCTCCAAAAGTGCTAGGATTACAGGCATGAGGTGCCACACCCAGTGGGTTTTTACTCTTTATTGTGATCTTCAAGCCCCTTGCTAATTTAGCTTCTACTATTTTCATCTCTCAACCTCAATCCAGTGTTTAAGTATCCTATGCTCCATTTAAACTTGACTACCGTCTTCCAAGTTTACTGTAAAAGTTTCCCCGTCCTACATGTGCCTCAAAATTTCCCTCTTCTCTTATCTTTTCTTTATAAAATTCTAACCACACACACACATGTATATATATATATATATACATTTTTTTTTGTTTGTTTTTTTTTTGGAGACAGAGTCTAACTTTGTTACCCTTGGTAGAGTATTATGGTGTCATAGCTTACAGCAACCGCAAACATTTGGGCTCAAGTGATCCTCTTGCGTAAGCCTCTCAAGTAGCTAGGACTATAGGCACCCACCACAACACCCAGCTATTTTTTAGAGACAGGGTCTCGCTCTCACTCAGGCTGGTCTTGAACTCATGAGCTCGAGCAATCCTCATGCCTCAGCCTCCCACAGTGTGAGGATTACAGGAATAAGCCATTGTGGTAGGCCTAAATTCTGACCATATTTTAAGGCCCCGTTAGAATACACATTCTTTGTGAAAATTTTCCTTATACATCACCCTAAGGTCACCTCTCCTTCCTTAGTCATCCCAATGCATTTTGCACTCCTCTATGGCATCTACCTGGTTATATTCCACCATTTTAGCCTCTCTTTCCCATCCTATCACCTGTACTGATAGAATATAATCTTGAGGGCAAGGTTTTACCGTCAACATCTTTCTATCACTTTCTATCACTTGAAGCAATAAGCATCATAATTAATACTGGAGTTCAATGTATTATCAATTAAGTCAATTGAATTTGAGCTTCCAATATGTTTGATATTTGCATGGATACTTTTTCTCTTTCCAGTTTGTCAAGTTTGGGGTAGGAAAGTTTCATATGTAAGACAATATTTAATGAAGATTTTTTGATGAAGTCAGATTTATGCTCTTTCCCAAGGCAATTTTCCTTGGAGAAGATCCTTGAAGGTTTCTGAAAAAATTTTTTGTAAGTAATGATGGAATGTGCTCTCATAGAGTAGTGGCCATAACCTGTGTGACACAGTCAGGCACTGTCAGGGATTCCTGAGGATGGAAAGGAGAACATGCGATCAGATGATGTGACAGCAAATCCATGGAGTCACTCAAAACACAGCTGTGGGGCAGAAATCTGGAACTAACCATGAGTCATTTTTACCCCCTTGCCATCCTACATTCTAGGTAACATGAATTTTAGCTTCTTTATTCTATACAAGTAGCTTCACCCTTACTTTATAGCCTTTCTTTTCCATATGTCTTAGCCTCATTTTATTAACTAACAAATCCTTTGCAGAAATGAGAATAGTGGTGTTTTCTAAAGCACTCTTGATTGATATTTGATATTACTCATAACATTCCAAGTAGAGAGAGTGAGACTAGGGCACTAATTAAAAATAAGCTTTGACTATTAACAAAAATATTTATGTAGGCAATCTTTGGAGAAAGAAATAAAATTAATGGGGTATCATGTACTTCAAGATATAGTTGTAATTTTGTCTGATCTATCTGTATCATCTTATTTCTCAGAAATAAGCTAACTTCAAATAGTATAGTACTAGAAATGTGACTTCTTCTTTTGGGATATAGAGGTGGAGTTTTCAATGAGCAGAGTGTGGTTATGGTTGGATAGAACAGTACAAGGTTCTGTTTACATAGAATCTTTCATTGAAGGAACTTTGAGTGCTTCATAAACATTACCTCATGGATCCTTCCAACATTCTTAGGAGATGAATAGACTTATTGTCCCCATTTAACTAACAGCAAAATTGAAAAGGAAAGAGCTTGTGCCTCATACTCATCAGTCAATGGCCTATCTGACCATGCAAATAGGACTTAGGCCTTTGGATTCTTGATGCTGTAACTATGCCTCATAAATAATATATCTCTATTCTGATTCTCCTCTACCATCATTTTCTTTTGCCTTAGACCATTAAAAAAGTTATCACACAGAAACTTCCCTAAATATTCTGTATTAGGAGGTGCTGTCTATCATTTTTAAACTTCCACCAGATTTCTACTCTCATAGTAGTCCTTCTATAATGGTACTTTGTAACCCTCTATTATTTAGGGGTTACATTTCAGTTATCTTAATCCCTGCTTTGAACTAATACTAGCCCTAGCTCAGTAATAGGTGTCACAAAACCCAAGAACCTTGCTTTGCAGAAGACAGCCCTAGTTCGATCACCTAGGCAAATGTGTAGTGTAAAGCAGGAAACAACAGGACACAGGTCCACTGACACCAGTAAGAGATGACAACCGACCGAGGGGGAGAGTTTAAGAAAGCAGTTTCTATGAGCCCTGAGATCAGATGAGGGTTTTGAATATCGTCAGGAGAAAGAGACCATTTGAATGACAACCGACTAGTTATTAAATCTTGTTTCTAGTTCTTTGTCACAGTGTTTGGAGGGCATTCTCTCTCTTTTATATGCCTCTGAGATAAGAAATAAAATGGCTGTGATAAATAGGCAAGGTTAGTTTGACGTGCTGGTAGTTGTTAGTGAGTTAAAATTTAAGTTATACTTTGTTTATGTATAAGACATTAACTCTATTTTAAAGAATACTATTACACATGGTTAAAAAGAGAAGTCTTTGAAGCAACATACATCAGAAAATGAAAAGCACCTCATTCCCTCTAAAAGGGATGCGATTGTCTTTTATCCAGTATATGTCTGGAGCCTTGGCCAATCCGAGTGACATATACACAGGCCCTCTGATGATTGTCAGAAGGTCTTGACATTGCTGTTAATGATCTGTTGACAGGAACACCTGGTGACAGCAATAGACTTGTTACTAGAGAAGGCCTGGAGACCTCACCATGGTAGCACAGGACTGGCAGAAAGCAGGGACAGTGTGCCAGCCAGAGCCCCATTAACTGGCCTTGAGTAAGTTATAGGATCTACATTTTATGGACTCTACTTGGCACAGAATGAGGATGAAAAGGGTCCAGTTTCACCGTCTCCTTCATATCCATATATAAACATATTCCAAGGAGAAAATTTGATTACACCCTTTCTGCAATCCTGTACCTGAATCTTTAAAAGCACAGAATATTTTGGACTTGCTGTTGATTGGATCATTTCTCATTGTGCCAAATAAATTTTGGCTCTCAAAACACTTGGAGAACATGTTTTGATGAGTCTGTGTAACATTCTGGGTGGGGTGGTTTCTAAAAGGCTCACTCTGAAACACAAAGCAGAGCTGTAAGACCAGTGATTAGTACTGATGCAACTTCACAGTTACATTCAACAGTGCACGGTGTTAGGAATGCTCTGAACCCCTGCTGGGTTGACACCTTCCACCATATGTTGACAGCAGAGGGCTAAATAGTGTGTGTTATCCAAATAAACGTGGTTTCTGCAAAAGTTGTTTCATAATGAGAGTTTATATATATTTTTCTTATAGCCTCTTAAAAATTATGAAGTATTTTCCACATATAAAATAATAAATATAATGTATACATGAGAACAATAAAGTTCATACCCCTTTGTTTACCATCTAGTTCAAGAAAGAAAACTTTTCTAATCCCTTTGACACTCCCTATGAGTTGTTACTCTCCCTCACTTCAGAGATAAATAACATCTTGACTTTTTTGTTATAATTCTCATCATTTTTCCTTACAGTTTTACTATTAGATAGAGATAGAGACAGATACGCACACATGCATGCGTTCCCTATGGATATATACAGCAGAACGTGTATAGCTGACCCCCTCCCTACATTGGCCTCTTTAACTTGACCTACTTTTCATAGATTGCACGTGCACCACATGCACACATCAATACAGTAGACCTAATTCCTTATGTGGACCACCTCTTTATGTTGACCAGTTTGTTACAATCCCTTGGGTGGTCAACTTACAGAGGTTCTACTGAATTTTCTCTTTCCAAACTTACACCTTGATAATCTTTGAGTACGCATACATTCAAGTTTTGGAAAATACTTAAAAATTTCAAGTGACAGTTATGTACCTGAACCATAAAGATGTATTTAAAAGGTAAAGGTCTAAAGTTGCTTGATTCGTTAGGCAAAAAGAAAACCATTTTTACATAAAGTGTCTTTCTTTTGCCTGAAAAGTCAGAAAGAAGACTGGTTCCCTAGAGGAAAGGGTTTGGGAAACAAGGAACGTGGCCTTTCCTCCAAAGACCTCAGATATATATTATGGAGACCAATTTATACATGTGGAAATGGACAATATTAAGCAACTCGCCTAAAGGGACTCACTGACTAGAGCTGGGAAAAATCTCCAGCTTGTGCTATAAGGAGGCTGTGTGGACAGAAGTCAGGCTTTGCGGGCTGTTTGTGAGTGTGACGTTGGTATAATGTTAGCAAATAATAAAGCAACATCTGCTACAGACATGGCCAGTAAAACCAGTTTTGTTTTTTAAACACAAAATGACCTGGGAGAAAGAAGGTAAATCTGAGGAAGATGAGGCCTCTGATGACTAACATTTTTACCAGAGACGCACAGAAATGAATGTTCACCCTCTGCGTTACTCACAGAACATTCGCGCCATCACAATTATACCTGCACAAAACCTCTCTGTTCCTTGACTTCCCGTACCCTTGTTTTCTTGTTATCTGCCATAAATGAGCTCTATTAAAATGATGGTGAGGGAGTGAAGGTCTAAGCTTCCTGTGGGGGAAAGGCATGTTGAAATAAACTCCCAAATAAAAAGTAAGCATGGCATCAGGAGAGTGGCTTCATGTGTATCCCCAATGTTACTGTGAAAAAAAGTAAGCATGTTGCTTAAATCCTTGCTGGACTATTAAACTGCTACCATTGGCTTTTCACAGTTTGGATGGAACATGTAACAAAACCCTAACACTCATTATGAAAACACATACGGAAAATCCTTTTTCATTCAGAGCAGACGACCTACAAGCACTGTTTTAGCCCCAAGAATGTGTCCCTGTGAACATGACACCAGAGCCCCAGACTGTGGTGCTGCTTTCGTGTGCCATGAGATTTTTATTTTGTTTCACATTCTTCACAAGACTCTATTTTGAAGCCCTTGGGCAGGAGGTAAAGTGGGGACAGCACTATATTCATAAAGATTGCAAAGATGTCAAGGTTCCCACTGTGGATGTCAAGGTTCCCACTGTTTGCCCCGTTTTGCCACTGACGTCTTGTATACTGCAAAATGTCTCACGTGTACAGCAAACTTATTAATGCTTCCCAGGGTCTTATATTTGTGTAGTTATCTGTATGTGTGCATGTGTGTATATATGGATACGTGCACATATATGTTTTTGTTTGGAAAGGCATACTTTCTCTCTAGATAATAAGATGAATAATTTGAATTTCATCAACTATTTACGCATTTTGCTATAAGACTATGGTCAGATCATTTTAAAATCTTCAAATCCAGAATCGTTTAGGGAAAAGGAATTAGGTGTAAAATCCAAGAATAAAGAACAGGAGTTAATTATATAAAAAGCAGTGTGCCAGGTTCTATCATCAGCAATTTGCTAGTCATAAGAAAGTTACCCTGGAAGCTTTGTCAGTTCTTCCAGGCCCCTGATGCATTAGTGCACTAACACATGTAGCCTAAGAATTGATGTGACTATTAAAAATGCCTAATTTACAACTTGGGAGTAAGTTATATGTTGGCTGAGCCAAATTCAATATAGTGTTGTTGCCTGAATCTCAGACAATTGTTTTCTTGAGGAATGGAAGGCAGTAATAGGGGAATGAGCCCCATTCCTTCATCGCTCAGTCATTTTTTAAATTCCTTTATCTAACACATCTTTATTGAATGCCTGTGCTGAGCTGGGCATTATCTTATGTGAAAGTTAGAAATGTTCCTCCTTTTGGAACCTATGTTTTTGTGAGGGAGACAGAACAGGACAATAACATAGCCAAACAGAAGATGATTTTCATTAGGATGACTGTTATAAAGACATTGAAATGATGCAACTCTCTTGGGGAGGGGAGTGTTAGGGCATCTTCTAAAGGAATGTTTGAGCTGGGTTCTGAATAGTTAAAGCAAATGGCTTCCAGTAGAGTTAGGGAGGGGAGAGGTGAGAATTCCAGGCATTGGAATTTAAAGCCTGAGGTAGGCCCAGCTACTTGGGAGGCTGAGACTGGAGAATTGTTTGAGCTCAGAAGTTCAAGACTAGCCCGGGCAACTCAAAGCCATTTCAAGTAGGCCATTGTCGTGATCTATGTTTGGAAAGATCACTCTGACTATTGTGTGCAGAAAGTATTGTTAAGGAACAGAAGGAGAAACAAGAGTTCCAGATGAGAGTCGGTTGTGGCTTACATTCGGGGGAGGCCTGAGAGATGGAGAGGAGGACCACGGATGGAATGGAGGTGGGTCTTGGAGGGATGTTAGGCAGATGGGAAAACCAGACTCTCAGAAGGCTTGTCCATCTTGGTGCCATTTATTGACAAGGAAATGGCAGAAGGAGGTCCCCGGGGGCTGGCTTCTGTGGGTTTAGCTACCTTGGTAAAATACTCAGGGTGAGTTTAAGGATTCAAGGGGGAGATGCAGGGATGTTTGTTCATCAGTTGATTAATAAACAGAGCACCAGAGAAAGCTAGTAGAGCTTCCAGAGAGGTGGAAGATATCCTGCCAAAGCTTGAAATCCTGGCGTCAGGATTCCTGCTTCAACTCCCTCCTCCACCTTATCTTTAAATTCCCCCCCACCCCAACTCCCAAGGGAGACAGTGCCTGGGGCCCGAGAATTAAGGACAATTTGGAAATGTTTGTAGATGACTTCAAAAGTACAATTTCAGCACAACATTCTCGCCCACCCCTTCCCAGGCCCCTCTGTGCCGGTCTGGTTTGCTCTAATCCATTCTGAGCTACATTCCAGTGACCATGACGCAAGGCACAGAGTGGGTTGTACTTGTATTGCTCATTCCACTCATCCTTCCAGGAGAATAGGTTCTGTTTATAACAAACCAGTAATACTTTGGGTGAAAAATGTCCCCCCCCAGCCCCTGTTATCAGATTATAGCCAGTCTTAAAGAAGACTGGTTATCTATTAGTCATTTGGTATTCTGAATGCATGGGTGTGGACTCCCCACCTCCCTGTGACTAGCCTGAATTGTGACTGAGTTTGTCCCCGTCTCTTGCCTAATTGCCAGAGAGATTATCCTTTTTGGTTCTTCATCCAAAAGCCCAGTGCTTATGCCAGAATATTGATATTGCAAATTCCTTAAGGACAGAACTGATATCATCTAAGAATGTAACAATGAAATAAAGTGAATGCTTTAAAAATGAACATAACAAAACATAAACTCAGAAATGAGCTTGATCGTTTAAAGAGTCACTTAGGGAAGCAATGCAAATCCACAGCATTTTAAAACTGCTTTAAAAAAAGTCGTTCAGGGATAGTTTTGGTTGCACACATGAAAATTCTTCTTTATTTTAATGGTATTACTCATTTTTCCATCAAAAGTAGTCTATCATAGTTGGGGGGAAAAAAACTCACAGGCTTCAAAGAATCACAGATCTGGATGAAATCCAACCTCTGTTATATTCTGGGTTTATGACCTTGGAAAGTACTTCATTTACTCATCTAAAAAACGGGAAAATTACTAAAGCCTCTAGAAATACGCACATCCTGGATCCAGCAATTCTACTTCTAGGAAACTATTTGAAGGAAATGATCATAAAAATCCACAAAGATTTATCTATGGGGAATGATCCTTTGCAGCATTAAAATATTAGAATTGTTTGAGTAGATTAACATCTATCTACACACAGGAATACCAAAAATTATAAAGTTACGCACATGGTGATTCATTTTGGGGAAAAACGGTATGTGCTTACTCAGATGAAGGATTAGATAGATAGGTATGGTAATATCAATAGTGACTCCATCTTGGTAGTAAGACTGAAGCAGATTTGGTCTCTACTTTCCTAGGTTTTCCAAACTCCCTTCAATGACATGTACCAATTTTATAATTATTAAAGAAATATTAAATGAGGATATTAATATTCACCTTATGGATTTGTGGTAAAAATTAAATTAGGTGCGATGATTTATAAAAAACACTTAGCTTCGTGCCTGCCATTTAATTGGTATTTTCAAGTATTTTTATTTAACATAACCACTTGCCAAGGACTTAGCTCAAAGTGATCTTTGTCATGAAGCCAAAAATATTACCCTTTAACAGATTTGTCACCATTAAGGGCAAATCACATATTCAAGAGAAGGTGCTGTAAGCTATGAAAGCAATTTCAGAAGAGATGTCCCTGACATGCCTTGAGCAATGGGAAAGACAAGGAACTAAGCATTTAACTTCAGGGGACTGCTCGGAGTCTTTATTTGGACTTACAAGCTTCTGTTGGTTTATTTAAAAAACCTGTCATTGCTATATGACCACACTGGGTACGCAGATAGATGGAACCAAATCTAAGGGGAAGCGACCAGTGACTGTCCTGGTAAGTGTCCCCCCTTCCTCAGGCTGATAACAAGTATCTTGTCAGAGCTTCTTGTGTCACCCCCTACACTGTGCGCGGGCCCCGCTGCTTTCTCCTGCAACGTTCTTCAGAAACGTCGAGGAAAGCTTTTGTGGGTGTGGTTGAAAGAAAGCTCGAGGGACCCCTATTTCCTTTCCTGGACTCTTTCTCCTCCCTGTGCTGTGCCCCCTCTCCCTCCAGCCAGGACGGGCACAGGCACACACACACCGAAACATTCTGCAGTCACCCAGAGACAGATACATATGGAGACATTCACGCAAACACAGAAACACACACACAGAAATACACAGACAGACGCACGCACACACCCACGCTCCTGCGCGCACAGTCCTTGTACTTTCCCCATCTTTTCCTATCTCCTTTTCCCTACCCTGAGTTAGGAGCTCCTCCCCTTTTCTCTAATCTCTGGTTTAGCATTTCCCACGGAATGGAGCAAACGTGACTTTGCTTATCTCACTCCCGCACTGGAGTTTCTTGAGAGACCCGCCACTATTAGGAACCCCTCAGAGCCTCACTGGCCGCATCGCAGTTTCCCACTGGCATATGGCAACATAATGCCTCATTTGTAAGCTCGTTGTGGGCGTTCCATTGTGTAATGGAAGTAGTGTTCCTGGCACATACCAAGCACCCAATAATGGAAGCTATTATTATGATTAATTATATTATTTATTCACTTTTATATCCTGAGGGCCTGGCAGAATGTTTGATGAGTGATGGGTGCAGAATAAATTTCTGATGAATTAATGAATTAATGTACAAGCTTGCAGAAGATGGCTTTAAAATAAAAGAAAAATGTTGTTTCGTAGTGTGGGCAAAAATCCCTGCACTTCTCCTTCTCAGGCTTCTCCCCAAACACCCTATCTGGACAAAGATTTCCTGGGGAAAAGCAACTGTTACCATCTAAATATAAAAAGTGTATTGACTGTTACTTCTGCATAGATATGGCTTAATAAGGATAAGAGGTATTTTCTCCCTTAATCATCATCTCCTTAAGCCTCCTGGTTTATTGCCCAGAGACCGGTCTTCCTTAGCTTTATTAACCTCTGTGCTTTCTATCAATCCGACAAGCAGTGCTTGGCTGCCATAACCCGATCAAGATGAAATCAACGCACTGCTAACTCCAGACTTTACCGATCTGTTAGTTCTAATGTATTCACCTCTCTCAGTGTTCACAAAACCCGTTAGCTGATTTGCATTCCACCTCCTATCTTTTCCCTACTTCCTTTTAGGAAGATGTTTGTGAATTATTTTAAGCCAGTTGAATCACTCTGAGAGTTAAGTGCTATTTTTAAACTTTTGAGGAACAGTAGAGAAGGAATGATTTCAGGGGGTGGGGGGAGGTGAAGCACCTCCCAATAATATCTCATGTAAACTTCAACTTAACCGAGTTTGTGGGAACTGCCGTGTATTAAGACATTAGAGGTAAATGAGTCCCTGTTCTCAGATACTAAAGTCTAAGGTGCCCAGTAGCACAATGCCTTGTTAATGCAATGGTGTAGGGTGCAGGTGACTCACAAAGCCATCTGCTCTGTCCCTTCTAGCATCTTCTGACTGTACTGCTGTCTCTCATTATGGCCTCTGCCTAGATGCAGGACTTTGTCCTCTTATCAGGATCACAGCCTCACTGTCCTTATCAAACGTGTTGCTTCCTTACTGGCCACCTTGCCTGTCAAGATTGCGCCCCGGGTCTAGGGTCCCAGGTGATCTAGCAGGGTGGGCAGACCCCCCCGAAGCAGATCACAGCTGAGAGCTCTCTTCAGTGATCATCCCACTTACTTTTATGAACCTTTTCAGAGCCCCCATCCCCCAGAACACCCTTTCCCTACCAAATCCCCCTTCTCTTTGCAGGGAAGTCTTCCCAAATTAATAAGAACATGGATGTTTTGTCATAGCTCAGCTTTTCTCGACCTTTATATTGATTTTTTCCATCACAGTTTTGCGTCTCATTTTCCCCTGCCTCCTCCTTACTGCTGGCCTTTATATGGAAGTCTGTGCCTTCTTGGTTAACTGTGCTGTTTCATTTTGCCCTCTGTATGTCCTTATCATCCTAATTTGAGACATTATTTTCAGTAACAGACTGTATTCAGAGTGGAAAGGCTGTTTCTCTTTTTTAAAGGTGACCAGGGAAGCACCAGGTATAATTATGATTTAATAAATGTATCTTTTGTTGATGATGATGAAATGTTTTTTCATAGTCACAGGCCACACCTTCCTATCACCCAGGAATTGTATGTCATGGGGAAACCATAGTGGGATGTTAAAGTTGATAAAATCTGGAATCAAATCTTTGTCGTTAACAAAGTGAAAACTTCCATACAGTGTTAAACCATTTTTTTGTATACATTGACCCAGCTACCTATCATTGTTAGGAATATAAAAAGTCCGTAGTTTTCCTCCTGGACTATGGAGTTTGGATAAAGACAAGGAACATTCTAAATTTCCAGGTCTGATCCAAACATCAGGAAATCACCACTCTATGCATAAGGTAACATACAGTGATATTTTTTTTTTATACCAGATATTTCCTCTGGATATGTAGACTACTGAGAAAGTATAACATGAAATTTTGGAGATATTGTCAGAATCACCAATTTTACAGGGAAGAAAGATGATTGCAGTACTATTTTTGTCACTTTTTTCGCTGTCATTCCTGGTAATGGGTTGCCAGTTTAGGGGGTTATATTTTATTCAGAGTTATCCATATGAATATGGGCACAGAGTATTTTAAATGAGAAGCTAGGAAAAACCCAAGAGCTCCTTTGTTTTCTAAATAAGAAAAAATACCCTTCAGAAGGGTATTTTTAAAATTAGATGGCTAATGCTTTACAAACCTAGGCCACTGGCTTCCTAGCTAGGCTGCCTCTATGAGCTCCTGGCACTAAAAACAAAGCAGGACTAAAAGATGCTGAGAAATTACTCCCATGGTTTTCCTGTTCACATAGAGACCTTCACGCTGCTGTCCTGATGCCTTTGGGTTGGCAGAGGAGTTCTTGTGCACATAATCATCATGTGCTGGTGAAAGTAGGAGCTCGTACGTGGTACTTAAAGTCAGGAGACGCTGTAAGGAAAACATTCATTCCAAACAGCGCTGAACCACCACTAGCTGGGCCTGTAGGTTCCTGTGAGCAAAGAAAATTAAATATGTTATCAGTGAATATCCAATGTGGGGATAAAGAGAAAGATAAACCTTCATTGAGGAAAGGTGGAGAAAGGGTCGATCTTCAACTTCTGGTACCTTTTTTAGTCCATGTGATTCCAGGAGCCGTGGTCTGGGCTTATTGTCAGAGAGAGGTGGTCTTGCTCTTTTCTTTCATCTCTTGTTTCCACTCCCCCCACCCCTAAAGAGAGCTCTAGAAGTTTCTATTTCTAATCTAGGCGAAGAGATTACACTTCTCTTCCTGAAAGGAAAATTAAAAAAAAGAAAAACAGATTGTGAGGAACCCTTTCTTATAGGGATTTAGCTATGGTGATGGATGACCAGTCTGTACATTAAAAATCACGAAAAAACCCCATAAACAACCCCCCCTACATCTTTTTGTACCTCCCCTGGAGTAAATCCTATTTGTCTTTGCCGCGTTCCACAAACCAGCCACATTTTGGTTTGTGGCCCTCTTCTTTTGAAACACCACAGAACTACTGAAGTGAGGGTGGTCCTTCCCCCTCAGTTTTTCTTGTTGTTTGTTTTTTTGAGACATTATAAGTTCATTTTCTTTTATTCCATTTTTCAGGAAAATTCAGTACCCAGAAGGACAGGTCTTTTTTTCCCAAGAGACTCAAAAATGTATATCTTTCTTCCAAAATTATAAAAATCTTAATTTGTAGTAGAATCACATGAATGAGTTGTGGTAAGTTTTTGGCAGGATCTGGAAAATAATGGTTTCATTTAAACACGAATCACAAAAAACTCTGCTTCCTTAACACACAATTAATTCAAAGCAGCCGTTATTGTTAGAATTTAAGAGATTTCCTCCACAAAGCTCTCTGCCTTACACAGTCTTCCAGGATAAAAACCTAGGTACCATAGGCACAAAAAAGTATTCTAACAAATCAGTTTTTTTCTAAAACATAGGAGAAAATGCATTCTTTCTCATTATCTTCCAGAAGAGATCTTCTCAGCTTTCCAGAGTATTAGTAGACTGATTAAGACATGCCAGAAGTAAGTAGACCAAAGGGAAAAAAAGGAAAAGTTGAGGAATGTCATTTCCCCTGAGGGAGATTTTTCAGTAACCAGGTGAGGAGAAGGGGAATGTGCTGAGAATGTGTTATAAACTCCTTATGTTTTTTTTTTTCTCGTTGTTTGTTTTTTGAGACAGACTCTTACTCTGTTGCCCCAGCTAGACTATCATGAGTCATAGCTCACAGAAATCTCAAACTCTTGGGCTCAAGCTATCCTCTTGCCTCATCTTCCTGAGTAGCTGGGACTACAGCCACCTGCCATGGCACCAGCTAATTTTTCTATTTTTAGTAGAGATGGGGGTCTCTGTCTTGTTCAGGCTGGTCTCTAACCCCTGAGCTCAGGCCATCCACCAGTCTTAGCCTCCTGGAGTGCTAGTAATACAGGTGTGAGCCACCACTGGCCCAACTCCTTCTGTTTTAAAGAGCACTGCAGTAGGGTATATTTGGTGACTCTCAGCCCAAGGGTGCACTGACGCCCTGAGTGTCTAAGGAAATAGCAGTGAGAGCTTTGCTTGGCTATGGAATCAGTCATACAATATTGCTGCTGAGTCACAGAAAGGAAACACGGCATTAACATTATTGTCAAGCAATGTTTATTTTTAAAGATAGGTGGATTTGACAATGTTCAAAAAAAATTAGGGGCAGGTGCCGTAGCTGATGCCTGTAATCCTAGTACTCTGGGAGGCTGAGCTGGGTGTATTGCTTGAGCTCATGAGTTTGAGATCAGCCTGAGCAAAAGCAACTCTCCCCATCTCTGCTAAAAATAGAAAAACTGAGGCAAGAGGATCTTTTGATAAAGTAAAAGATAAAATAAAAAAATTAAAACACTTTCCCCTCAGTGATATTAAAGTTTAAAAGACAACACGATAGTCAACCTGAATAGTAGTAGCTTTTATTTCTCTTTTCCAAATAAAGGAAATTAAAAGACTTTATCTTTTCATTCTCTGCCCTCTGACACTGATTCTTTCTGCTGTGAGTTAGCATTTGGTGTTGAGCGAAAGTGAGAGATGTGTGACGATAATTTTAGTGTCCAAAAAACTAGGTAGCTTATTAGAGAAAACAATGCTGATTGGAGAAGGTGGGTGGAAAAGTTTATATGTTTAGTACTTGTTCTTTTAGGATGTAATGGGCTAATTACAAAAGATCAGACTTTCACATGTTAACACATTCCATGTTCGTCTTTAAGAAAACTTGTATTAATTGTTGAGCTTCATTCTTTCTTTCAGGTAGGAACCTACAATCTTTGTATGGGATGCCATCCATGTTGAATGATGTCTGGGGAGCAGAGTAAAGATCTAAGTTACTTATACCTATAAGAAACATGAACACACAAAGTGGCTTGGATTTTAGAAAATTACATTTTATATATGTTGTTACTAGGTTAAATACCCAAGATACCAGATTTTTTAAAAGTACAAGTGAGAAGTCTATTTTCCTTCAACCCCTGCCTGCAACACCATAGCTTTCTTCCTCAAGGACAATCATCCTATATTTTCTTTTGCTGTTCCAAAGATGGTTTATTAGAGGGTTCTTTTTACAACATTCTTTTCACTCTTCTGATAATATCAAGTCATGAAGCTCAAACTTTTCCCACAGGGAAAATAGTTTGGCTCTTTTTTGATAAGAAGAGAATAAGTTCAAATTTTCTTTAGAAAGTGACAATGCCTCATAACAACCCTGAAAGGTAAGCAGAGCCAACTCCATTTTCCAGGAAAATTGTGACTCCAGAAGTTGCATGCTTTGCCCAGCCTGACAGGCTATTAACAGTGGAGGGTTCCCTGCAGATGCTCAGAGCCCCAGCATCACTCTCTTCACGTTGTAGTGGTCCTCCACCAACCCACAGGGTTTCTTTGGCACCACTGGATGGTTTCAGTTTGAGTGCAGATTGGTTTTCCTATCTTAAAGTCATGCTCAAAAAGAGCTTGTAAGGAGCCAAAACACTTCAATACTATATAGGCAATATCTAGAGTTCCAACAAAGCTTTGGGTGCATGAACGCAGATACACACAGGCCCATATGGTCTCCTAACCTCCTTATGTCCCCTTGCCCAACTGTCACAGAAGTTTAACGGTCACCAAAATTCATAAAACATTTCGGGAAGAGAGGCTGGGCTTGTTTCCTCTATTCAGCCACAGTAAAACATATTAAGAATGGAGGCGACTCAAGGAAGACTTGCTGGAATAGTTCATTTGTCATCACCATTGGCAGTTTATGTCTGCAGACTTTTCGTGGTGCTCCCAACCACAAGCTGTACCCCCTTTCATTTTTGAGATGCACTTCCGGCAGTAACAACCACTAGCGGCAACCACCAGTCACCTGAGGTTGTCAGGGGCTCTCTCTCTGTTTCTAGCTGGATTTCACTTGCCGGAGCACTCTTATCTGTGCACTCTTCATGTGGGCATGCATGGCCCCATGTCTCTCAGGCCCTTTGCAAATTTGGCCATGCTAGACTTACAGCACTTATTTTAGAATCACTTCTAAAATTGGCATCATCAGGCTGGGTGTGGTAGGTCCTAGCACTCTGGGAGGCCGAGGTAGGAGGATTGCTTGAACTCAGGAGTTTGAGACCACCTGCGCAAGAACAAGATCCTGTCTCTACTAAAAATACAAAAACTAGGGTGTGGTAGTGTATGTCTGTAGTCCCAGCTACTTGGGAGGCTGATGAAAGAGGATTCCTTAAGCCCAGGAGTTTGAGGTTTCTGTGAGCTATGATGCCATGCTCTTGACCCAGAGTGAGAGAGACTCTCTCTCAAAAATAAATAAATAAATAAATAAGGATCATAAATAATTTTTGAAGCATTAAATGGGAGAACATACTGACATATTGTTCTCCATTAGTATCACCGTGTCATGTTGGATTGTCATTAATAATTTTGACATTATTTTTAAAGTCCATGTACATAGTCCTGAAGACAACCATGTACATAGTCCTGAAGACAACCAAGGAGAGGAAGAGGATTCTATTAAAGGAGATTCTTTCTGAGCACAGACTTATAATCCACCAGTATTTACAAACAATGTAGTGTTCTGCCATTTATCCTGGATCCTGCAAAACTGAAATATTCCTCACAACTCTGTAGGCACCTAAGAATCAAAGCTCATAAATATCAATGTATGTAGGATGTACTTTTTCCCCCTTGTTATATTAAAAGCATAGCAACATGCCTTAACCAGATTAGTATTTCTTAAGATTAGACTGTGTAGATTTTAAATTGCTTTGCAACTATATCAGAATTTATTGAAATACCCTGCCAAGTGTTTTCTTTTCTCATGTAATGAAGAATTTTCTTGAGAGCATTATCCCTTATTTGAAATATTGAAAGAGAAATTGCATGTAGCACCTCTCCCTTTTCTTTCCCCACACCCAACCTTTCCAGAAAACATGCCCGAAAATGATAAGGAATTTGTCATAGAAACTTGGGATCACAAATGCATTGGTAGTTGAGGCTGGTCAACACTGGAGACACATTTGCATTTTTTCTGTGGGAGTGGAGACCTAAGGGAGGGGAAAGATCAACTTTACCACTGCAGCAAGACTGTTGACTGTAGTGTGCAAGCTCCTTGCGTTCAGAGAAAAGCACTTCCAACAATGTTTTGGTAGGATGTTCGCATCTGCTGTTAAGAACTGAACGTTTTTGTTCCCACAATGAAAAATCATATGTTGAAGCCCCGACCTGGAATGGGATGATAGTTGGAGATGGGTCCTTTGAGAGGTTGTTAGATTTAGATGAGGTCATAAAGGTGGGGCTCCTATGATAGAATTAGTGCCCTTATACAAAGAGGAAGAGAGAGATCAGAGCTCTCTCACTCTCTGTCCTGTGAGAACTCAGTTTCCTGCTGGGAAACTGAATTGGCAGGCACTTTATTGTTGAGCCACTAGCCTGTGGTGTTTGTTATGGCAGCCCAAGTGACTTAGATACCTGCATATTCTAATGCTGCTCAGCTATGGAAATTTTAACTTATCATTTTAGCTTTTTACTTAGTTTTGTTGTTTGCTTTGATCTGGGCCGTTTTTTGTTTGTGATTTGGAGAGTCTATCATGTGAAAGTGCTTTTGTTCTTCAGTGGAGACAGTTACTCCTCCAACAGTTCCAAGTTCAAAGACCGGTGGTAGATTTCCCTAACCAGGGATATATAGTTTTCCTATTATATTTACCTGTTATTCATAATGCTAAATCACTGACATTGTCCTAAAATTATTTCCATTCCTCTCCTGTGTCTGTGTTTCTCCACTGCAATCTTAACCCTTTAAAATGTTGAGACTGTTTCCCCTTTCCTTTCTGCATCTTCCACACTGAGCATAGTACCCAGCCCAACAGGTGCTGAAAGGATGATTAAGTAAGGAACATTTTGGAGGCCAAAGTACCTTTAATTCATTGCTAGCGTGGTCCCTGAAAAGAGCTAAGGAATGCCTATACGAAGGCCTGCACGTGTGTGTGTGTTTATAGCAGCTTTATTCATAATTGTCAAAACTTGGGAAGATATCAAGATGACCTTCAATAGACGAATAAGTAGGTGAACTGTGGTACATTCAGATGATGGAATATTATTCCATGATAAACAGAAATAAGATGTCCAGCCACAAAAAGGTATGGGGGAAATTTAAATGCATATTATTAGATGGAAAAAGTGAATCTGAAAGGCTACATTCTAGAAATATGATTCTGACTATATGCGATTCTGGAAAAGGCAAAACTATTGAGACAGTAAAAGATCTAGTTGCTAGGTGTTAAAGGAGAGAGAAGGGCGAAGAATTGGCACGTGCAGGATATTTAGCCAGTGAAACTATTCTGTATGACATAGAACGTTAAGTCATTACACATTTTTCCAAACTCACAGCAACAAAAATAAACCTTATTTAAAACTATGGACTCTAGGTGACAATGTTGTGTTAATGTAGGTTCATCAATTGGAACAAATGTACCCTTCTGGAGGGAACATTGATAATGGGTGAGGAAGGGGGGTTATGCATGGGCAAGGCAGGGAATGTATGGGAAATGTCTATTAGTTTTTACTCAATTTTGCTATTAACCTAAAAATGCTCTTAAAAGTAGTCTTAAAAAAAGATCTCAGTTAATCTTTGGATTATGTTTTTCCCAGGGTATCTTTTAAATGACTTTAAACTCATTTTCTTGCTCTCCCTTAAACTGACTTTTCTAAACTGACCAAGAGCAAGAAGAATGAACTAGAATAAGGGACTCTCCAGAGCTCTGAAGGAGCTTATGGAAGGAATTGGGGAATTGCTTGGCCAAATCTGTAATCTCAAACAAATTATAATTTATACTCAAAAGAATTCTAGCATAGATCTAGAAAATTATAATCTGTGACTATCCCTTGTTTAGGCAGGTTATAAAGCTGGGATCAGTGAATATTTATATGTAAAGAAAAAGGGGAAAAGATACCTCCAAGAGACAATCACAAGCCCTAAATAGTCACACTGCATTATGATGTAAATTTGTATGCAAGTAGGGGACAACTGTGGGTGTAGTATATGTAGATATTCATAAGGTAGCTGATAATCAATTTCAGTGGAGTATCAGAGTGTCTCATGGAGGAAGGAGGATGATTAGTCACTACTGGGGAACAAACTTCAAAACAGGAAATAAAGGGTATGGTAAATAAACAATTTCTCTATGGGGAAATATGAAGGGCACAAATGTTCAAACTCTTATTTTAACCAAATTCTTTATAAATGATTTCTGGTCTAAGATAAAATGGGTAGCAAACTCTCCAAATGTGTGAATGACACAAAACTTTTTTGAGAGGCAAACCATAAAAAGAGATAAATGCAGGAAGTTCATTAATCTGGATATAAAAATAGCAACTAGAACATTTGAGAGGTTTTAGATAACAAAAAAAACTAACATTTACCCAGAACTTACCAGGTATAGGCTGCTGTTTGAATCACTTACTTAGCATCTATTATTTTACTTAGCTTATATGAAATTAATAGCATTATTCTCATTTCATGAATGATGAAAGCGAGACATTAAGAGGTTAACTTGCCCCCAAATCATGCACAAATAAGTGCATGGTGAAGATGGAGTTAAACTTAGAAAGGCAGGGGGAGATTCTGCTTCAAGGTGGTTGACTAGAGACATTGGAACTAGCCCTCTCCAGAAAGAAGAACCAAAATTATGAATAGATAATCAGCTCTTGAATAGCAAATCCAGAAGAAAACATGAGAGTTCAACAGAAAAGTCACAAAAAATACTTGAGCATGAAATAGGCCGCCAGCTCTGCTGACATCAGCTGGAAGCCTCAAGACTTTTGCTATTCCAGAGAAAGGGTAAGAGAGAATGTCAGTGGTTCGTATCCCCACTGAGGACAGCTGCAATCTAAACTACAAGAGAGCTCCTCTAGTCACATTAACCCTGACACTAATGTGGGTGGCAATTTGAAGACCATGTGAGAACATTAAACAAGTCAGAGAACTTGTGCTGGGTCACTCACACCTCCAACACTTAAAGAGCTACTGCAGGGCACCGTTGTGACAGCATAGCTGTCATGGGAATGCATCCTGCCCTGGGAACCATAGCGCTTGTGTCTCCATATCCCTGGAGCTCACTGAGATTTCCCAGCATCTACCCAGAGGACTAAGAGCACAGCACTGGCTGGACCCAAAGGTCTAACTCATAGGGAATACTGCTTCCTGGGGAAAGGACTAACTCATAGGGAATACTGGTCTAACTCATAGGGACTATTGCTCCCTGGGGAAAGGACTGTGTAGTACCACCAAAAAGGCAGTCCCTGAGGCAAAGGACACTGAAGTATGTGCTTTCCAGAGCCCAAGAGCTCCCTGTGTGAAGTAACCTTGTCCCCAGCAATGGCACAAAATCTGTGCTTGGGCTCACATGTAGAGAGTGAGATCCCCTGTACCTCAAATCCATCAGCTCATGGAATCTTCTCCAGGACTGACTATATGTTAGGCCACCAATAAATCTCAAGAAATTAAAAAAAATTCAAATCATGTCAAGTGTATTTTTAGACCACAAAAGATAAATCTGGAAATTAATACAAGAGGAACTTTGGAAACTACAGAAATACACAGAAATTAAACAATATGCTCCTGAATGACCATTGGGTCAATGAAATTAAGATGGAAACCAAGGAATTTCTTGAAACAAATGAAAACAAATTTGTATTTTGTTGTGTTTTGTATGGAAACACAACATACCAAATCCTGTGGGACACAGCAAAAGCAGTGTGGAGAGGGCTTTTATAGCAATAAATGCCTATAACAAAAAAGGAAAAAGATTTTAAATAAACAATCAATGAAGCACTATAAGGAACTAGAAAAGCAAGAACAAACCAATCCCCAAATTAGTAGAAGAAAAGAAGGAATAATGATTAGAGCAGAACTAAATGAAATAAAGACCAAAATAATAAAATTGAAAAGGATCAATGAAACAAAAAGTTGTTTCTTTAAAAACAAATAAAATTGGTAAGCCTACTCACTAGACTAACCAAGAAAATAAAGAGAAGACTTAAATAAACAAAATCAGAAATGAGAAAGAAGATATTAAACTAATATAGCAGAAATACGAAACATTATTAGAGACTACGATGAATAACTATATGCTAACAAACTGGAAAATCTAGAAAAAAGGAAGAAAGTCCTGGAAACCTACAACTTACCAAGATTGAATTAGGAAGAAATAGAAATTCTGTGCAGACCAATAATGAGTAGCAAGATTGAATCAAAGTAATAAAAAGTAATAAAAAGTCTCCTGAGAAAGAAAAGCCCACAACTGGATGGATTCACTGCTGAATTCTACCAAATTTATAAAGAAACAATAATACTAATCCCTTTCAAACTATTTTAAAGAGTTGAAGAGGCGGGAATACTACCAAATTCATCTTACGAGGCCAGCATTATCATGATACCAAAAGTAGACAAAGACATAACTAAACAAAAACAAAAACAAATTATAGGCCAAAATACCTAATGAATGTAGGGGCAAAAATTCTAAAATAACAAAAGAAAACAAAAAAACTAGAAAACCAATGCAACAGTGTAGAAAAAAAGACAATATACCATGAGCAAGTGGCATATGTATCAGAAATACAAAGATGGTTCAACATACACAAATGAATAAATGTGGTACATTACATTAAGAGAATAAAGGAAAGAAAACCCCTGTGGTCATCTTGATAGATATAGAAAAAGCATTTGACAATATTTAGCACCACTTTTTGATGACAATCTCACCAAACTAGACATAAGAGAACCATTTCTCAAAATGATGTGAAATTTTGACAAACGCACTATATATGACAAATCAACAGCTAACATCATACTAAATGGGGGAAAAGTTAAAAGCTTTTTCTCTAAGACCTGGAATAAGACAAAGATGCTCACTTTCACCTCTCCTATTCAACGTAGCACTGAAAAGTGCTAGCCAGAGCCATCAGGCAAGGAAAAGAAACAAATGGGATCCAAATTGGAAAAGGGGGTGAAATTGTTCCTGTTTGTTGAGGATGTGATCTTATATCTAGAAACACCAAAAGACTTCCCCAAAAAACTTTTAGAAATGATAAACAAATTTAGTTAATCTGCAGGATACAAAATCAACATACAAAAATCGATAGTGTGTTTATACATCAATAATAAAATAACCAAGAAAGAAAATAAAAGACAATCTCTTTTACGATAGCTACAAAAAATAAAATACTTAGGAATAAATTTAATCTAAGAGGTGAGCAATTTCTACAAAGAAACTACAAAATATCAAAGAGAAATTGAAGAGGTCACAAACAAATGGAAAGACATCCCATGTCATGGATTGCCGGAATGTATATAACTACAATGACTGTACAGCCGAAAGCAATCTACAGATTTAATACAACACATATCAAAATGCCCAAGTCATTTTTCACAAAAATAGAAAAATAAATTCTAAGATTCCCATGGAATCAAAAAGAGATCAAAGACTAAAGTAAATCTCTACAAAAAGAACAAAGCTGGAGGCTTCGCATTACCTGATTTCAAAACATATTATAAAGCTATAGTAACTAAAATATCATGAGCTGATATAAAGATAGATATGTAGGACAATGGAACAGAATAGAGAATCCAGAAATAAATCCACATACTTACAATGACCTGATCTTTCACAAAGCTGCCAAAAACATACACTGGGGAGAGGAGATGCTTTTCAATAAATGGTATTGGGAAAACTGGATAATCATAGGCAGAAGAATGAAACTGGATCCCTCTCTCTCAACACAATATAGTTTGCAAATATATTCTCCCATTCAACAGGCTGTCTTTTCATTCTGTTAATTGCTTCTTTCACTATGCAGAAGCTTTTTAGTATTAAACTAAAACTATTTTTCTTTCTGTTGCCCATGCTTTTCAGATCTTAGCCATAAAATCTTTGCCTAGACTGACATCCTAAACAGCTTTCTCTCTATTTTATTCTAGAAGTTTTATAGTTCCAGATATTACATTTAAGTCTTTAATCCTTCTGAGTTTGGAACTGTTTTTCTGGAGTGGCCATCAGAACTGTCATCTTACAAGGTGTGATAATTAAGCTGCAAACTTGTAGGAAAACTGCTTTGAAAGGTGGATGAGACACTGGCATTGGCGCACAGCTTCCCAAGGGTAGTACTTTGAAGATAATTATAGCAATATATAGTAATAAGTATGCAGCACTTTTTCTAGGATGAGTTCACAAACTCAGTTGTCTGAGATTGCTTGTATAATTCTGCAATCTCACTACTTGGTATCTATTCAAAGGAAAAGAAATCAGTATATCACAAGGATACCAGCACCTGCATGTTTATCCCAGCACTATTCACAATAGCATAGATAGGGAACCATCCTAAGTGTCCATCCACAAATGAGTGGATAAAGGAAATGTGATATACAGACAGTGGAATACTATTTGGCCATAAAAAGGAATGAAATCATGTCATTTGAAGCAACACAGATGGAACTGGAGATCACCATGTTAAATAAGCCTGGCACAGAAAGCCAAATTCCTCATGTTTTTACTCATAAGTAGGAGCTAAAAACTTTATGTTGTGGACATAGAGATTATAATGATAGATTCTAGAGACTGACCAGGGTGGAAGGATGAAGAGATTGTTAATGGGTGCAAACATAAGTTGAGATAGAAAAAAATTAGTTCTAATGTTTGATACCAGACTAGAGTGGCTATCTTTAGAAACAGTATCATTATATTTCAAAATAACTAGAAGAGAACATGTGAAATGATACAAATACATAGGAATGATAGACACTCAAGGTGATAAATACCTCACCTTAATCGTTACACATGCTACCGGTGTAATGAACACACACAGGTACCCCATAGATACGCAAAACATTAGATATTAATAAAAGAGGAGAGGAATAAATAAACTTAGGCAGTCTGACCCAGAACTTATACACCTTATCACTTCCCTATGGGGCCTCATCAAACACACAGATGAGGGGAATAGAAAGCAAGAAAGAAACTAAAGATCTGGGACATTTTCAATGAGGAAACTCAGAAAGGAAAACAAAAAAGGAAGCTAAGAACCAGGAAGGGAGTTAAAAATCCACACCCAACATTGTCCTGTGGATGTATAATGAAGATGCAGTTAACCCTGTATTTTTGTTTTTTCTTTGAGGCATGAGTTTCACCATGTCATCCTTGGTAGAGTGCTGGGGCAGCAAACTCGAACTCTTGAGCTTAAGTACTTCTCTTGCTCAGCCTCCCAAGTAGCTAGGACTACTGGTGCTTGCCATAATGCCTGGCTATTTTTTGTTGCAGTTGTCATTGTTGTTTAACTGGCCTGGGCTGGGTTCGAACTCGCCAGCCTTGGTGTATGTGGTTGGCACTGTAACCACTGTGCTATGGGTGCCAAGCCTTAATCGTGTGTTCTTGAGGGCAGTTCTATTCAAATTAATTTTAGAAAGAACCAACAGAAGGAGACTGGTAAAGAAAATGGCAGAACGGATGAAAATGGAAGTTTGGGAGAAAGACTTATTTTACGAATAAAGGTTGACAAAAGGGTGAGATTACTATCTATGAAATCATAAGTGGCATGACTAAAGTGGATACCAAAAATTATTCATGGAATATCTGGCAAAGTAAATTCAGGGTATGAAAAGGAGATGGTACTGAAGTCATTTAGAAATAAACTCATGGTATTATTACCCCATGCATTAGCATGGGCAGAATATATGATGCCTTTTGCTGTGTTTTATAATTATTAGAAATAATTGGAAACAACTGCTGAAGATAGAGACAGATCCGATGTAGAAGGTTGACGCCAGGAAAGGTAGTCACAGGACTTACCCAGTCAAGTGTTTTTCTGAAAAAGAGAGGCAGCATACTGAAAGAGTGCAATGTGGCTTTGAAGTCAGACAGACCTATGTTCAAATTCTAGCTATACAGTTCACCGAGTGGTTACTTAATCCCTCTGAGTGGCAGTTTTATCACATGCCCACTATAGATAATCATACTTCCTTGGGCAATTGAGCTTGGCATGTAATTGGCACTCCAAAAATGTTGGCTCTTATTATAATTAAGATGACCTCATGTGTGTCACCTGATGCTCAAATAAGGTTTACTCTTCCGTTAGGCTGAAGGATATTGAAGGTTTCAATTTTGTTTTACTTTGAGCCGCCAATTCTCAGGCTGAACTCTGAATTTATGTTCAAATCTGCACACACATGGTGAGAAATTGCCGTGACTTCCTTTGTTCTTCGCAAAAGACATAGTTTTGTGGCCGCTTACATATTGTTTCTTGATCACTTGCTCTTAATAGCTTACAATTATACAGTCATCTCCACTATTCTTCTTTTGAGTTTTGTTTTGTAATAGCTTGGTTTGTTTTTGATGACCCTTTTGTGTCCATAAAGTGAAAAGAGAAGGGTTGCTTTTGGCCATTTCTTATCTCTTTGAGTCCACGTACCAAATGCAAGTCATAACTACATGACAACAATTCTCAAATAAGCCTTCTGTGATGGAAATGACAAGCCGAATAAAAGACAAAATACAGTGTGTTTGTTATGACTCACATGTTGCCTAGGACTTCGGAGGTCCCTGCCCATTTTGTTTAAATCAGACACGTCAGGTGATCTGGCCACAAAGACTGAGTAGGACGCTGATGGGCATTTTGGCAAAACAAGGTCAGCAGTCAGAGCTGGAGAGCTATACCCTGGGGAATTCAGCTATGACAGTTGCCCAGAATATTATCATTTAGGAAATTATTTTCTAAGTTTCAACATTTCTTATTTCTAGACAATAGCATTTACATTTCTTTTTCCACTTGCCTTATTCGTAGGTAACTTCTTTTGTGAAAGAAGGAGGAAGATTGACTTAAAAACTGGAAGAAAAAAATTGTCCAGTAATTTGAAATTGAGTATTTCCACTTCCATTATATTTATAGCTTCAAAGAAATAGAGAAATAATTTTACAAAGGGAGCACCAGCCACACCAATTTATAATGGAAAGCAAATATTTGATTAGAATCTGAGATTGTGACGATTACCTTGTTATTTTTGCAAATGAACGTACACCTTGAAGACATGGCTTTGGGAAAATAGATAAAATTGGAAACACATTTCTAATAAAGCATGCTCACCCATCCTCCTTTTATTTTTACCTCGGCTTTAAATTTTCTGGCTACAGTCGCAAAAAGGAATGAAAGGTCAACAAAGAACAACATAGTCTTGTTTAATCTTTAAAACGTTTTTATGCTCTTCAGATGGCATCTAACCAGAGCTGTGGCCTTTTGGACACGGACGCCTTCGGAATTTTTGCTGCTGTAAGACTCTTCAGCCATGGTTCCTGAGATGGAATCCACTCAGAAATGCAACTGACATCCATGTCTGCTTTAGATTAAAAGAAAAAAAGATATTTTTAATCAACCAGGTAAATAAATTACAGAGAATTTTAGCTACAAATTAAAATGTAATGAGAGTGAGAGATGGTTGGAAATGAAATATCTATATCAAAGTCAGGCACCTCCAGTCAGCAAATTGCGCATGGCTGTCCTCTCTGTGTCCCCCAACACATAGACTTTCCCCTCAACTCTTCATAATGATCAGTGAAGTTGCAAATGTTACCCACCCGTTCACACTTTTTTTCTTGCATTCGCCTTTGTCTTTTTCAAGGCTGATTTCAAAGCATTTTTAGTCTGAGAAAGAAAAGAAACATGAATTAAAAATAAAGGCTCTCTGTTCAGAGGTGCCGAAACTGGATTTTTGTTAATACTATAGGTATTACTTTAGGGGTGAAACCTTTTTAAATTGAGGCAAAAATGCCTTTGCATTTGTCTTAAACTTTTTATATTTATTTTTAGAACTTAACCTTGATTTTAAAGAAGATAAAATTGTTAATGTGTATTGTGAAGGAAGGGTCCAGAATGGCCCTTGGCTGCTACCTCAGAGCGGACACCTACTTTGGGATATGACTCCGAGTCCTACAACTTGAGTCCAAATTTCAGCTTCCTTGCTCAATTTGGATGACACACAAGAGTTGGCTATAAAGCCTACTTTAATTTTTTCTTCTTTGTTTTGTTTTGCTTTGTTTTTAACCACCTAATTAAAGAATTCTGGATATATATTAACTTTTCCCCTGCTCCGTTCTCTCCCCTCCTGTTTTTAACCGGCAGAGACTAAGCACCATAGTGCTGTGACGGGCTTCCAATTCTGATGGTAAAAATCCTTGCTTTGCTTACCAGAAAGGACTTTTCTCTGCTTCTGAGAAAACTCTAATGTTACCCTCGTGACTCCTGATCCATGTTTCAGGAGGAAACAATTGAGCAACTGTGCTATGTTTCTTCTGAAAGTAGCAAAAAGTGGCTTCAAGAGCACTTGTGCTGAATCATGGCATCGATATTTTTTCTACAGCACCCAGAACATTTTGAATGAAATCAGGAAGACTGATGGTAAGTCACTGTAAAACTAAGCCCTGGGAAGAAAGAAGTGTGGAAGAAGGGAAGAGGGTTGAAGGAAAACAATGTAAAACGTCCAGTCTTTCTTCGAGTCTATTGTTTAAAAATGTGGACTCACTAGAATGAATTGGAGGGTTAGGTTATAATTTGCTCTTAGCAGATTTTGCAATTAGACTCTTTGAATCAACTTTTTAAACCTGCTCTGTGACATATATGTGGGATTAAACAGTATGAAATTCTGCAGCTTCTCAACCCACTCCCCCAGCCCAGCGTCCCAGAAAATCATTGCTCTTGTTTTTATTTTTTTTCTTTTGAAAGAGCACAGCAACACATTTGCCTTTAAGGCAGCTCTTGGGCAGCAGTGGGATCGGTGTTTGGTGCCCTGAAGTGCGCTGGGCTGGGCTGGGCTGGGCCGGGCAGCTTGTGTATCCAGGGAAGGCTGCATTCCACTGACCATAAGGCCCACACCCAGGCCACACCTTCACAGTCCTGTCATACTGAAGGAAACAAAGATAAGGTGTACTGAGGGGAAGAAAGAAGTCTCTTCTCTCCCCCACCCACATCTCCCTCAGGTGGAGAGCCCGCTGCCTTGCCATTGTTTCTTCTGATGAAAGAAAGAAAAGTGTCACTTGACATCTGAATCTCTCTCTTTCAAGACTTAGTAACGGGTTGAGAGCCATTTCTTCCTAGAGAGACTTCCTGACACCCACCCTTCTCCGACTCTGACTTCCCAACTGCCCTCCTCAGTAGGCTGCTCCTTATCTTCTTCCTGTGTAGCAGGCTAATGTTCCATTATTCCACTTTCTCATCAGTTTCTCTCCAGACTGGGGAGTCCTCCTTCTAGACACTGAACTCCAGGAGTCTTGGAATATCTCTGTGGCCTCATGTCTGGCACTTTTAGAAGATGCAAGATTGTTAATTGAATGAGCAAACAAACTGTGGGAACCCACAAAGCTATTCTGACTTCCTGACTGCTCTAGTAAGCTACATTTATGTTGCACCAGATAGGCTGAGCCTAACACGTCTTAAAATAGGAGATACTTTGAAAAAGGAAGGGGGCAGGGAAAGGAAATCAGTGATAGAAGTGGTCCTGGTTAACAGATGAGCCCTTAAAAGGATCAACAAATAAAGAAGAGCTGAGGAGCTCTATTTTGCAGCAGATGGAGTATTTTAAATGCAGATTCAGGGCTACCTTGCTTTATGGATATGGGGCAACCAAAATCCAGTCGTGTCAGTTTCTGTACACATTTTTTTTTCCCTTCCAGTTCTGTGGTATAGCTGAAGCCATCAAAATGCTGGTATAATCTACACCAGTCATCTTGAAAGTTTTGAACTGTGTCTTACAAGTTAAAAAAAAAAATTTACAGTACTTTAAGTTGCTGTTTCATAGAAGTCAAAAATTCATCAGCCCACAGCTTCTCTTTCCACATAGCTTTCAATTATGTGCATGCACTACTATTGCTAATGTATCATACCCGTCACACAATCTTACACATATAAATTCAAAATGATGTGATAAAAATGTCAATAGAAAGTCCAGTATTTCCTTCCCTAACCTGAACGGATCATTGTTGTGCCCTATGCGGATGGCACACCCCTGTTTGGAGGCCACTGCCTGACTTCCCATGTGACTTACGGCTGTGGACAAGATCAGAGCTCCTCTCTTTGAACTCTTTCTGGAGTGTGAGGGTGATAGTGATGTGGCTGTGGACTTCTTGTGATGCTGCTATCTGCCTCGGTTTACCTTTTCTGATGACAAGGCCTTACTTATCTCATGTAGAGATTACTGAATAATATACCTGATTCTCAGAGGGAGGTCATTCATTTGGCATATTGTTTATTAATTCCTTCTAACTTTTTCTGTTTTCCAGGAAAATTCTATTATATTATGAAATTGTGTTGATTCTTGTGTTTAGTGGGATAATACTGTCATCTTCATTTTTAGATTGTGGAGTTTTAGCAGTAGGAAGGATTTTAGAGGGGACTGCTAGTCTAGATTTTACCCAACCAATGAGAAAACTGAGCCACAAAGAAGATAGCAGGTTCCTTGATATGGCGGATAATCCCTGTTGCCTGCAAAATTGACCTCTCCTCCTTTCTTCTAATTATGTTTACCCTCCTCTGAGTGCCCATGCTTGAAGGCTGGCTGGGTTTCCTCTTCAGTCCCAGGGAGTGTGGGGAGTGTGTTGTGATTAGGCAAGTCAATTACAGAGATTCTGTCCTTATGCCTTGCTAAGTGATTGGGCATATGCTTAGGTATGTGACATGGTCTGACCATGTTTCCTTAGAAAGGTTTTTTTTTTTTTTTCATTTTAAAAAAGGGACACGGCTGGTAAAGATTGCCTTCCTACCTCTGGATCTGACCATCTCTGTATGATATCGACACTTCTGTAGCTATCTGAGGGCTAGATAGGAGGAAGGTGGAAGGTAGACTGCAAGGACAACTCATCTCAGAGGCATGGCAGATAGAAAAATAGTCACACAGTTCTGGAGCTGCCCAATTAATCACCCTGGAACTTTCATGTACTTCTGACCTTCATGGCATGAGAACTAATAAATGCTTTCATTGTTCAAACCACTTTTAGTTGCATTTTCCATAATTTGTAGCCAAATATGTCTGAACTGATACCCTGATCCAAGGGGTTGAGTGGTGGTGGCCGAAATGGAACAAGAATCTAGAACTTTAAAATAGCAAGTCCCATACTGTTTGGTTTTTATTTATAAATAATGACTTAAAAGAATTTACTCATCTTCCTTAGTAAGGCTGGTTTTTTCCTTTAACTTTGGGACCTTTAGTCCCTGTATAGCTAGAAGGCTCAGAAAGAGTAAAATCATTGGATTTTATAAGGATATTCTGCTTCCTTGCTTCCATCAAGTACTCAGTTCCAGTGACATCTTGATGGGCTTTTCCTGGGAATGTGTACTTACTTTTTCATATTAAGCATCTTATCCAGGGATATCCAGTTACACTATAAATTGTATCTGTTGGCAAATGTAATTGCCTACAGAGGCCTGGAACAGCAGCCCCTCAGTGAATTAGTGGTGAAATGCCTGAGTGTGGAACCAGAGCAGGTGCATGTTCAAACCAAAAGTCCTGTCGAGGTGGGTCCTGACTGTCTTTGCTGCTACTGGATTAGCTGGGACATTCAGAAATAATCCAGGAGTTTATAAAAGCAGTGAGTGGTTTCAAATCACTCATAGACACCCATAGTAAATGGAAAAGCTTTTGTCAACATCTTTAATGGTTTCAGTTGGTAAATTATTAACAGAGTATATGTGGAGCCCTTAGCATTTCAAATACATTTGCTTTCTGAATGAGAACATTGGAGAACAGTCTCTCCTGCCAACTTCCAAGTGGCAGGGGCCCACTTCCTGCCCCTCTTCCTTCCCTCCCCCCCAATTGCATTAGGAGCCTCCTTCTCTTGCTGAAGGAGTCTTCTCCCTGTGCTGCAGAGGACTTTCAGTTCTCGTGCATGCTTACCTTCATCCAGACCCTGCCATGGGAATAGTTTCTTCCCATTAGACTCTTCCTCTCCCAACATGTGGGAGAAAGGTCACAATTAAAAAAAAAAAATGAAAACCAACTCTGGACTCTAGTGAAGGCTTTGCCATTTACTAACTTATTAATCTTGGGTAAATCACTCAACTTCTCTTAGCCTTGACGTCTTCACTAGTCCATCAGGGATAGTCACACTACTTTTGTTATCTACATCTCAGAGATGTCAGAATCAAGGGATACAATCCTTAGCGAAGGGCTCTGAACCTTCCAGTTCTTACTATTGATCTTGATTATGTTGAGTTTTTCTTCATAAGAGTTTGACAATATATCCATTCAAATTCTCCAATTTTGACTGACTCAGCGGGCAGGAAGAGCAAGGCCACAAACCACTGGGTAAAAGTCCCCATATGATATGTTTGCTGAATAATACAGTGTGTTTGTTTATTCACACTAACAAACAGTGAGGGATAGAGTCTGTTGGTATTTTTCATAGCAACATGTCTTGACTTAGATGTGGTGTGCTGGCTCATGGCCACGTGTTGGGAACATCATTTATTCAAGGGAGAAAGGAGAATATTCAGGAGGACAGGAAAAGTGAGAGACAGGGATACTGTCATCAAGATGATTTTAAAGTACACTTAGCTATTAACATTGTTCTGATTACAACTGTAGGATGGGAGAAACTGTCCTGAATCAGAAGATAATGAAGTGTATAGGCTATTACTGTCACTAACTTGATGATGGGCAAAAGATGTAGTTTCCCTAAAGTTTCCTCATCAGTTAAATGGAAATGGGAATGGTACCCACCTCATTGTGTTGCTGTGAGTATTACATGAGAACACACAAAATAACTACTGCGCTATGAGGATATTATGTGTGCCTCATGGTGTCCAAGTGTGTGAGCACCTTTTACTGCTCAGGTTTGGATTCACTGAGGTGCCACACATTCCACCAGTCACTTATTGATCGCATGTAAAGCACAATCCCTTGCTGTTAAGCAATGAGCTCTTAAGGTGCTTAGAATCTAGACATGAAATAGAGAAGTCAATGGCATAGAAAACAAGGAAGAATATAGACAGGAAAAACTCCCAGAAGCTGTGCCTCATAGGCGGTGTTATAGAGAATGACTGTGTATTAAATGGGGAAGAAATTCCAGGTGTAGAAGCAACAGGAGCAAAGGTTTGCTGAAAAAGGAAGAAGAAACCCAGACTGGCTAGAACAACCTGCTAGAGGGAATCAGCTGGGTAGCAAGGTACCATTCGGGGACTCTTCCATTGTCTCCAGCGCCAGTGGGGGCTGCTCTCAGACCTTCCTCTTGCTTCTTCAGGGGACCACTGCCATGAATAATGCCAGGAGGGGGGCACTGCATTAACTAACAATACACAGTGGGGGCTGTTCTTTCATCAGGCAAAGAGTTACCTGATGAGGGCGGTGCCTGTGGCTCAAAGGAGTAGAATGCCAGCCCCATATGCTGGAGGTGGCGGGTTCAAAGCCAGCCCCTGGCAAAAACTGCAAAAAAAAAAAAAAAATAGTTACCTGATGATCAACAACGTCTACTGGGTGCTTTCGGTGTGCTAAGCATCAAGAAAGGTTATGTAGAAAGTAGAAACCAGGTGAGATACCTGGCCAAATCAGGCTAAAACACACATGTCAAGAGAATAAATCTTTCTGGAATAGGAGAGTTGCATATTTTAAGTAAGAAGGTAAAAAACCTCTATAGATAGAAAATAGGATGACACGCCCTATTGTTGACAAAGGTAACGTTGTGAAGCTTGTGTGTGTGAAAAGCAACGTTTGGAAAACCTGAAATCATGATTTGACTGTACTTTACTTGATGCTCCAGAGGCCCACTCTGCCCTGGGGGAGCAGGTGGCATGCCGCAGTATTTCCTGTTTGCCAATCAGATTGCCCATAGTATTTTTATATTACTCCACCAGAGCAGTGATGATGTACTCAATGAATTTTTTTAATCCTCTTGTTTAGTTTCTTTTCTTTTCTTTTTTCTTTCTTTTTTTTTTTTTTTTTGAGATAGAGTCTCAAGCTGTCGCCCTGGGTAGAGTGCTATGGCATCACCAGCAACCTCAAACTATTGGGCTCAAGTGATTCTCTTGCCTCAGCCTCCCAAGTAGCTGGGACTACAGGCGCCCACCACAACGCCTGTCTATTTTTTTTGTTGTTGTAGTTGTTGTTGTAGTTGTCATTGTTGTTTTAGCCAGCTGGGATCAGGTTTGAACCCACCAACCTCAGTGTATGTGGTCGGCGCCCTACCCACTGAGCTACAGGCGCCACCCCTCATTTAGTTTCTTTCTTATTGATGGATGGATCACATGTCTCCATTTATTCCTCCTCAGCCTGCCTCTCGATATTAAATTAAACAATCTCCTCCCTCAATTGCTGACAATTCTTTCTCATCTTGCAAAACTTTTAGAATACTCTGGAGGAAAATTCCTGGATGTGCCTGCTTCTGACTAAGTGTTATAGCAAGCAAAACTCTGACAGGTGAGCTGACTGCATCTGTAAGTTAGAATTAGAATGGGAGAAAATATAAATGTGGGTACCAATAAAAATGGTATCCATCTTGGAAAATGAGGCTAACTCACAGCTGAGGAAGGTTTCTATGTGCTCACAGACACAAATGATAGAAACAAAGAGAGCTCTTTCTGGTCTGAACACAGGGCAAGTCTTTAGGAAGGCGAGGAGGAAAGACCATGATGGTGGCTAGGGTGGGGGCTCCCACCAACTCAAGCTCCGTGGCAGCAGGAACTGGGTCTCTTCTTTTTCTGAACTAGTCTAGTGAGGGACACATTGGAAATGCTCACTTAGAGCTTCCTGGGCATGAATAAATGAACAAACTCCAAAAAGCTTTCACAGATGAGAAGTAGTTTCAAGCAGAGCCAGAGTCTTCTGAGGCTGAACTTCCAGATTTAGCTGAGAGTCACTGGGACTCTATTTTCCCTGGACTGGTCACAAGTTTTGGTAATTTGGTGCTTCCTTTGGAATAAAAACCACTATTTGAGGCCTGAGATCAGCAAGTCACCATGCGGCTTTACCTAAAGAAATACTGTTGGTGGTTGCAGGGTCTTTTTGTTTCTAGAGTTTTCTTTTCTTAGACTCCTTGTCACTGACATTAAGTGAATTTTAAAATATCTTTAGAATTTCAATGTTTAACCTTTTTGGAAGGAAGTATGGAGAAACCTCAATTCAAATTAGACTTCCCATTTGATCCTATAATCACATTACTAGGCATGTACCCAGAAGAAAAATTTATTTTATCATAAGTACACTTGCACTATACTGTTTATCACAGCTCAATATTTACAATTGCTAAAATGTGGAAGCAACCTAAATGCCCACCAACCCGGGAATGGATTAACAAGCTGGGTATATGTCTACCATGGAATACTATTCAGCCATTAAAAAGGATAGAGACTTTATATCTTTTGTATTAACCTGGACTGAAGTGGAGCACATTATTTTTAGTAAGGCATCACAAGAATGGAGAAGCAAGAATCCAATGTACTCTATTCTAATATGAAGGCAGTAGATGATGTAATACACTCATAAGTGAAAAACTCAAACAATTCAAGGTGGAGGGCAGGGGAATGAGGGAGCAGGGAGAGGGAAGGAGGGAGAAAGATGGGGATGTCATGGTGTATGGCACACCTCTTGGGGGCGAAACGCAATTATAAGAGGAACTTTACCTAACAAATGCAATCAGTGTAATCTAATTCCTTTTATCCTCAATGAATCCCAAATAATTAAAAAAAAGAATTTCAATGTTTAAATTTTCTATATAAATTATAGAGTTTAAAATGTGAACATTCAAAATCCATACCTATTTACTTTCTAAGTAATATATGCATCTTTCTCACAGGAATAAATAGAAAAACTATTATGTAGAAGAAAATCCACATTGTAACTTGGTCTTATGATATTCTTGGATCTATCATTATTATTATTATTATTATTATTGTTATTATTTTTTTTTGCAGTTTTTGGCTGGGGCCAGGTTTGAACCTACCACCTCCAGTTATATGGGGCTGGCACCCTACTCCTTTAGCCACAGGTGCCATTCGGATCTGTCATTATTTTTAATAAAAAAGGAAAGATCTATTTGTCTCCTGGTCTATAAAAATAGACTGGGGTTGGTAGCCACCTTCTCTGACAACAAAAGAATTACATCTTGTGTATTTGGACCATTTTTCTCTGCTCTTTTTACCAACCAAAGAATAGAACAAAACAAAATAAAAATTAAAAAAACAAAGCAACAGCCAGGACAATAGCAGCAACAAAAACAATGAACAATGGGGTGGTGTAAGGAATCAGGTCAGTAAATGAGAGTTTGGGATTTCATGTGGCTTATGTGATTCTAGGAAAGAGATGTTTTATGTACTGTTACTGAAGGAAAGCCGGAGATGGAAGACAATAAGAAGAAAAGAGAAAAAAGAAAAGGAAAAAAAAGCTCTGGATCATGGTCTGTGTTTCTCAGCAGGTCATTATTAGCATTTAGGATAAAGTAATTAGCCATGTCTTACAAATACGATGAGGAATTCTGATAGGAACTCAAATAGGGGTTGGACTCTGTGGACTAATTGTACATTTTATTTCTACTTCCAAAATTCCTAATGTTTTAAACTTTTTTTGAAAGAAGGATTTCTTCCTGTTACAGTTTATAAATGTCTCCAAGTGTGGGTGTATGGCAAACCATTCCAAATTTACCCTCAGAGAAGTATTCTTTACTTTTGACTGTTCTGGTTCTCCATTTGACTTTTGCATGAGAATCCTCTGCTCATTCTGCCCTTCTGTCTCTAAATTCACTCTCTGGGGTGAACTAATTAATTCTCATGGCTTCACTTGCTGTTGGTGCCCTAGTTTTTACACCCGTCATTGATATTTCAACTGTTCTTCAGTCCAGTGTCTTATGCAGGGGTGGGAAATCTGCATTTAAATCTCTTTTCCTTATCTAAGAAAAATATGATAAAAATGAAACTCATCTATTTTCTTTTAGCAATATCAATGACACCATCATTAACTGAGTTTTTCATTTTCACAAGCACCTGAGTGCCTATTATAGACCTATTGTGTTACGTTCTAGTGATATGATTGTGATCAAACAGGAAGAGTCCCTGATCTCATGGAGCTTTACAGCCTCGGGGTAGAAAAGTATTAGTTAACTAATTACACAAATATATAATTTGTGAGAAATTATTAGTGAAAAAAACCTATAGATTCCCCAAGTGTACAATTTAAAGACCTCAGCCCAATCAGTCAAAAAAGACTTTCTAGATTGCATTTCTTTTAACTCCCCTAGCCACTCAACCACTAAGGCCTTTTGACTATACCCCATTTTTATAGTTGCAGTTCTACTGGGGGTTCTTAATATCTGATGTTTAGATTATTCTAATTGGATCCACACTAGACTCTATCCATTGTAGGCCATCAGCATCTGACAGTCATCTTAATATTCTTAAATGTTTATCTTATTTACATTACTCCCCAACTTAATCTGCAGTAGCCCACAACAGTCCACTGAATCAGCGTCAGCCAGATTACTATACCTGAGTGTGTTCATCCTGCTAATGAAGTGTGTATCACTACCTCTACACATCCCATTTTCTACACTCAGAGTGCTACCCTTTTCTCGTCTGTAATCAGTGGTTTTTAAGCCATAAACAGTCAGAGAGGTGTGGAGGACAGGGGAAGAATAAGGAAACGGTGAGGGACGAGAGGTGGGCTTAGCTCCTGGTGTTCCCTACAGTAGATTTCCAGGTAAGATTTCATTTGAGGAACTGATCCACGGCAAACACTTGAAAATCTACGTGTGTTGAGGCTTCTGATTAAGAGTCATCTTTCATTACTTTCTCCCTATCCACATCAACTTCTCTCCTCTGCTTTCTGCCCTTAGAGTGGAGTGACCACACTCCTGGGTGAGATGCACTTCTTTAGTTTTTGCCTTTACATTCTTAATACATTTGCCTCCTTGAGCCTTGCTTCTTTTGTTTTATTCTTACATAAACGAATCAACAAATTAATAACTACGTGAATATTCTGTGGTTCTTTTGACTACTGAAAATTTGTTCTTTCTGAAATCATGTTTTTAATCTACCCTTCTCCATTTCCAGCAGAGAAATACATATAAATAATCATTATATCAAAAGTAACATTCTGTTTGGGTTACTCTGGTGTGTGAGGGTGTGTCTCATACCCTCTTGGTGAAAAAATAAAATAAAGGATTGGTGAGGAGTGATGAGAATGTTCTTTCTTGGACTCCCTTATTCACTGATGATTACCTCCTGCCCTGTTCTGCCCCCTGCAATTCCCCCAGGGGTTTACCTTTGCTGTTCTGTGACCTGGAGATTCAAATGTTATATCTCACCTCTTCTAGGATAGAATGGAAATCTCTTTTAGAACCAAGTCTACTTTGTTAAGGTGGAATCATGTGAGTTTCATTGGCTCACAAATATCCTTAATACTTATTATTCAAGCCTTTTCCTGAGTTACAACAGGACACTGATTTATCCTAAATTTCCAACTGGGAACAAAGAACAAAGAGAACAAGTCCCTTCAGTGGTTTCTCCACTGAGCCCCAAAACCACATCTGATAAGCTATGTAATTTGCTATAGCAATTTGTGCCAAAAATAAAGGCACACTTTGCAGAGTCTCACATTTCTAAGAAAAACCTAACTCCGCCCCATGCTAATCTTTTCTCCAGCTCCTTTTCTTTCTTTTTCTGAACTTGATGTTTACGAATAGAAAATACCAGGCTGCATGTTAGGTCTCATGCCATTGGTCCCTTGGCCAAATGGTGAGATCCATCCTCTGTAAGTCTCTCTCACTGTCACATGGAAGCCTGAAGGGTGAGAAAGGCAACAGCAGTGGTCTGTTTTACAACACCTCCATAACATGATGTCTTTAACGGCACAGCAGATTCTTGGCTGATGGCCCTGGGTAAAGGAAGAGAGGCACAGAGTCTTCAAAGTCATCAATTTTAATGAGCACCACAAGTATTCCAGTAAACTAGATCCCTTTATTTTTGTTTGTTTGACAAGGAAACTTGATATATCCAAGACATTTATTCTTTTTTAGTTCAGCATCAGGACAGGAACTCGCTTTTCACCACCAATATTAGGCCCCCAATGGTGATAAAAATTCCTGTGCAGTCTTTTGGAAGGAAAGACTATAAGGGGCTACAAGAGAAAAAACCAAAGAACAAAACCAAGCAAATACAAACTTTTGAAAAAATCCAGGCCTTCTTTGGCTCAGAGGTTAAGCATGAATTGTTAGAGTTCCCTTTCAAAGCTGGAGTTTGCCAAGGTGTCGCATAGCTTGGATATTCTATGGAAGGTTTGAGAGAAATAAAACATTTCATATGTATTTTCAAAGACAAGGAAGACTTAGTGGGGTATGTGTGTGTGTATCTGTATATCTGTGTGAGAGAGAGGGACACTAACAGACAGATGAATAGAGCCAGAAGCAGATGAAAATTCAACTACTTTATAACTTATTACGTTGGAATTTTTGGAAGGAATATTTCTGAGCTGTTTGTGAAGGTCACACTAGAGGTAGTAAGTAATTTCTAAGGTCTGTAGTGAGAGATAAAGAAGTAAGTTGCTTGAGATGTTTGTGTATCAGAGAAAATAACAACCCAGCCTTTGCTTCTAATCTTTTCCATCTTTGTGCAAACTCAGTGAACTCTTTCTCCAGATCTGAAGGCAACAGCCAGGCATTTGTTTTAACTTCTTAAGTAAACTCGAGTGTTCAAATCATTAAAGTTGAAAGTCCCTGTACAATTCACTAAATATCTTCCTCGTTGGTAAGGGATTCATAACACAGGGCAAGCTGTGCCATCTTTTATGCATATTTTGATGAAAAAAAAATTTGCCTTCTTTTTTCTGTTTAAAAAAATCCTTTAATGGGCGTAGGGGAGGGGAGAAACCACCCAGAAAAAAATTACGCAAATGGCAAGGTAGTGACAAGGCATCTATCAAATTGGCTCTGGAAATTCCAATTTTTAAAGTGCTATAAAAATATCATTATTAATGATGATTGACTGTGTTTTCAGAGCCAAGATATTTTAAGGCCACTAAGTTAGATTTGAGTGCAAAAGCAGGGGTGCTAAAATGGCTCCAGGGGTTCCCTCACTTTGTTTCTTCATTGATTTTTAAGTAATATGCTAGTACAGTCAAATTGATGATTTTCATTTTGAATTAGTCTGGCCTCTGTCACACAGTGTCTTCCGTCTTTTCCTGACTGTCAATGTCTAATTTGTCTTCATCACGTCCCTAGCAGGAAGATTCAGATCTTATTACTCTTCGTTTTATAGTTTTATCATTTACAGGAAATTGGGACACAGACAAAAATCGGGAGGAATCTACGCAAGCTTTTAGTAAAACTACCCAATGGGTAAAGATACACCCCCACTTCTGGACCTGAATGAATGGAAGAAACTCTTGCATTATGGCAGTTGCAGTGTATGGGGCAGTTGGGACTATAATCCAGTATTCCTTTGAATTATTTTTCTTGTTTACTCTTTTACTTTTGTTTCTTTTACATTCCTGAAAAATATTAGGTCTTGGTGTGTGTGAATCTCATACCTTGTACGTGATATCTTGAACCTAGAAGTGCTCTTCTTTTCATAGATAAGTAAACTAAGGCTGAAGAAAAACATGCACAGTTTGGGCAACAAGCATATTAGATTTCAGTGTGATCGACTCTTATTGTGGAAGTCTTCTATTTTGCTCATTTTCAGCGACTGCCAACAGTAGGAAAAACAACAAGTCTTTTTTTTTAAATTGTAACTAAAATGTGCTTGAAAAACATCACAAAAATATTGTTTAGGTAAGGCTGAAGGCCCACGTTAGAAGATCTCTTTAAAGACACAGAGAAAAGAAAACCCATCAACACCAATAAAACCTATCATTTGCTGAGCAAAAAATCCTTTCTACCCCCTGGAGCTCCTTAACTCTCAACTCTGCTTCTAACAGCTGGCGTTGCTGTATCCTCTCTGAAGGCTCATTCTTGCAGTCCTAAGGGAAGTCACCAGCTTGTCTTTTCAATAGTGTGCCAAAAATGGAAAAAGGAAGAGTTTAAGCAACTGTCAACCAAGAAACTTTTTGATTGTTTATTTAAAAAAAAAAAAAAAAAGAAGACTTACCAACCTAGCCAAGAAATTTTGTCTAAGTTTCAGACTGTCATTCTTTATAATCACTCTTCTTTCTTTTTCTTTCTGAATCCTGCATTTTCACCGAGGATAGATAATCTTTGGCATCATCCTCATTGGCTCTGCTTGACTCTTAGTCCCCTGGGGTCCTGGTGATTCTACAAACATTCAACTCCTAAATCCAATACTGGCTTACCCAGGAAAGAAAAAAGCAAAGTGAACAATAAAATTCAAGTTGTAGCTTCCGTTGTGACTCAAGAACAGAAAATGTTTTTAATGGCCAATAGCACATAAAGTGCCATCAATCACCAAGAATTTATTATTTCCCAGTGAGGGCTCCAAACACCATTTTGCCCAATTCCATTACTACAAATGGTGTGAAAAGCTTTTCAAAGTTAATTTATCTGGTTCAATCTTTCCTAGGTTGGGTATTTTGAAAATCTTTTCATAAAAATTAAATATGCCAAGAAGGAGAAAGTAATATTTTTTCATCCTTTCTTTCTTTTCATCCTCCCTCTTCTTTCTCTTCCTGTCCTTAGCATCTCTTTCTGCACGATCAGTTTGCTGTGATCTATGGAAAACTCTTTCTTCAGGAATCTGAAGCCTATGTGAAATCCTTTTATTTTACTGGGTTCAGGCTATAGATTTTTTTTTGTTTTGAGAATCCTTAAAAACTCATGTTATAGCCTCCAATTTTATTTTTGGAACTGCATGGATAAATTAGACCATTTGGGGAAGGAGTTTCGTAATAATATTGCCAGGAACACTTTGCTGGTGGATCCCAAAATATTAAGTATAATTTGGTAAGTTGATAGAATATTTTCTCTTTTTTTCCCCTGATGTTCCTAATGCAGTATATAAGTAGTTGAAAGAATATTATAAATTCATTTGTTTGTATTCCTAGAAATAAGTGGAGTAATTGATTTGGAGGACCCAAGTACATATTTATCACAACAAACTGAACAAACACACGTTCTTTTTTTTTTGGGACAGAGCCTCAGGCTGTCACCCTGGATAGAGTGTTGTGGCATCACAGCTCATAGCAACCTCCAACTCCTGGGCTCAAGCGATTCTCCTTGCCTCCGCCTCCCAAGTAGCTGGGACTACAGGTGCCCACCACAACGCCTGGCCACTTTTTGGCTGCAGCCGTCATTGTTGTTTGGCGGGCCTGGGCTGGATTCGAACCCGCCAGCTTAGGTGTACATGGCTGGCGCCTTAGCCCATTGAGCCACAGGCGCTGAGCACAAACACACATTCTTAATTTCACATGGAAGAGGGCTCCATTTTTTTCCCTTGTACAGAAGTCACTTCAAAAGCTTGCGTAGAGCCACAAGAGCTCCAAACTTACTCTCTGGTCTTGGTGGACATAACTTCTGGAGCTAGCTTCAGTGGAGTTTAATCAGAATATTTAGGATGTAAGTAAGAATTTACATGATTATTCTTTTTCTGCACTGGGATTAACAACTCTAGTAGTACATTTATGTACTGCATTCAAATGGGGGAACTAACAGGGGAAAGAATTGCATTTGTTGAAAGCTGGCTGTGTGCCAAGGCTCCCTCTAGATTCTCCCCGCAGTTTGGGGAAGCCATTCCAGAATTTCATCCAGTGGCAAAGTTTATGAGGGGAGGAGAAGATTAAGCATATACTGACACTGCTGTTTCAGGCTTGGTAAAATAATCTTTAATCAGCCTGAGCTTTCCTATGAATTTCAGTTTATGGTGTTTCCTTGAAGCAAGATCAAAACAAGTTCATGGTGGGATGGGGGTAATTCTGACCCTACGTGTAACTGTAAAAAGGCAGACTCGTTTTTGAAGATACATGCTTCACGTTCAGAGTTTTTGTCTCGTGATAGAACATTCTCTTCTTTCAGGCACTCTGGACCTTCACACACTCCCCACTTTCCCCTTTTCATGACATGCTCTGGCTTGCTATCACGTGGACAGGATCTAATCAATTATATCATCACTTGCAAGAATGACTCTAATAGTGGAATGTCAGGAATCAAGGTAGGCAGGGGGTAGACACTTCAGAGCAGCAGAGATGCTCTTAACACCCTTTAATGTGTAGGACATAGGTGAACACCCATTCATGAACTGATGGGTAAGGCTGATCCTGAATTGAAGGTTAGTGAGAATGTCTGAAGTTGCTTGATCAGCATGTGCCTGGGGGAAGAAAGCCCAGAGTTCCTTTGGTGGCACTTTGTCTCTCTGTCTTCTTTCTAATCACTCTAGTATGACTCTGACATTTCAACTGAGGCTGGCAGGGGAGCTGCAGGTGGGGAGCATTTTTTATTTCTGTGGTTAGGTTCTCAGTCTTTTTGGGGAAGGCCAAAATGATTCCCTTAACCATTGTGTCTTGGCCAGAGATATTTCTTAGGGAAGAGTGATTACAAAATCCAGTAGCTCAGAAAATGCAGTTTCACAATGCAACCCTCTTTCTTTCTTTCTTTCTTTCTTTCTTTCTTTCTTTCTTTCTTTCTTTCTTTCTTTCTTTCTTTCTTTCCTTCCTTCCTTCCTTCCTTCCTTCCTTCCTTCCTTCCTTCCTTCCTTCCTTCCTTCCTTCTTTCTTTCTTTCTTTCTTTCATTTCTTTCTTTTTTTTAGACAGAGTCTCAAGCTGTCACCCTGGGTAAAGTACCATGGCATCACAGCTCACAGCAACCTCTAACTCTTGGGCTTAAGTGCTTCTCTTGCTCAGCCTCCCAAGTGGCTGGAATTACAGGTGCCCGCCACAATGCCGAGTTATTTTTTTGAGGTAATTTTTATTGTTGTGTAGCTGGCCCTGGCTGGGTTCAAACCTGCCAGCCTGGGTGTATTTTCCCCAAAAACTATTTTTCCCAGAAATTTGAGGTAAAATAGGATTAAGGAAAAGGAAGAACACTAGATATCCTATGAGTTACAGTTTTAACTTGGTTTGGGAACACTGTTTCACCTGCTTTATAGTCTTACCTTTGTTTAAATGCACGCAAGTTCATGTGGTGAGATGTGTGATCCTCACAAAGTCTTACTGCAAAGGTAAGCGGTTATCAGGAAGCGGAGGATGCAAGCAGACCTCTAATTTGGTAGCACGGCTCATCATGTACACTGTCAGTAAACCACGATTCATACAAGCACACACGTAGCGGTGGCTCCTTGATCTCTTTCAAGACAAGTGATGTACTCATATTCTTTGTTTGTTTGGGGTAGATTCTGCCGTTCCTGCATTGCCACCAGTCTAAAGAATAATAAGTGGACCTGTCCGTATTGCCGGGCGTATCTTCCTTCAGAAGGAGTTCCAGCAACTGACGTAGCCAAAAGAATGAAATCAGAGTACCAGAACTGCGCTGAGTGTGACACCTTGGTATGTGACCCCGCCATGTTCCTGGTTACTGGCTTAGGTCCTTCAGAAAATGATCATTTCCCCTCTGTGTTTGACCCCATCCTACCCACTTTTTCTAAAGTGTTTTATCGCAGTCTGCCCAGTTCCTTTTTTCCAATTTCATGTATATTGGCTGCAAAAAGTCCCTGAACTACCATTATCTAAGGTTTCAAACAAATGCTTTCATTGACCACCTCCATTTTCTCTTCTTCCTGTTACTCCTGTGACCCCCTATCATGTGGCATGTGTTCTTGCTACTCTGTGACAGGCCATCAATAAATTATTTTATCATCAAATCCAGTGGCGTGTTTCCACCTACATTATTTTGGACTTTGCAGTGTTTATCTCTATCGAACACTTCCTCCTTGCTGCACGTTTCCACCTTGGGTACTGTACTAGCCTGGTCAGATCATATAATGTGTTAGAGGTCATATAGAAGATTAGAGATTTTATCCTAAATGCAATAGGAAGCCAGAGAAAGAGTATAAGCATTAGCGTGCCAAGATTATTTTTATAGTTTTAAGATATCATCACTCTAACATATGCTTGGAGAATGGTTTGGAGTGAGCAAAAGTGGAACTGATGAAAACAGTTGTGTAGCTATTATGATAGATCAGGTATGGAAGCTGAATTAGGGTGATAGCATAGGTTAGGGAATGAGAGGCTGTTTCAAAGTATATGTAGAAGGGAGGATTGAAGGAAATTGGTAATTGGATGTGGTAGTGAATGAGAGTAATGTCAAAAATGCCTGGAGCCATTAGCAAAGGTGCAAATTTGGGGAGAGAATTTGGAGAAGAATCCCCAGAGTTATGTTTTGGATGTGTTCAATGAGCTGGCAAGAGTCTAGAGATCAAGAGAGATTATGTACTAAGCATCTATATTTTCTTAGAGAGCCTTTCTTGATCACTTATCAAAATTATAGCCCCATTATACTTTCTCTTAGCAGCCTGTACTTTTGATTTATACAAATTATCATCATTTGTAATTATGCTTCTGTGATTTTTGTTTATAAAGTCATCTATTCCCCTCATATTTGAGTTCCATGAAGGTAAAGATTGTGTTTTATTGACACTTGTGTACCCAGCACTTTGGAAAGTGATTGGCACATAGTAAGCGCTCAATGCATCTCTAAATATTTGTATAAGACTCACTCTCTTCATGGCTACCTAACTGTAGAATTTAGACATGGTCCTTAGACTCAGACATCCTGGTTTAAAAGTTGATTTTCTCACTTACTTTTCATGATTTAGGGAAAGTTATTATTCTGAGTTTTTGCTTACCTCTTGGTAAAATGAAGAAAAAGATGATGTTCATGTTACAGGGTGATTATGAAGGTAAATGATGTACATGTGAAATATATAAAAATAATGTATATGTGTATGATGGGTGGCTTTTAACAGGGTGTCTGGAACAAGATGATGTTCATGTTACAGGGTTGTGATGAAGGTAATGATGTACATGTGAAATATATAAAAATAATATATATATGTCTGATGGATGGCTTTTAACAGGGTGTCTGGAACATAGTAGATGCTCAAAATCAATAGCTGATTACATTCTTAATAATAGATTATTCCTTGTTTTTACTCAGATGGTTTGTTACAAAATAAATTTCTTTGTTTTCTATTTCCATTTTTTTTCAGTTTTACTCTCATTTTTTATTTTATTTTTTCATTAAATCATAGCTGCGTACATTAGTGCAATCAAGGGGTACAATGTGTTGTTTTCATATACAATCTGAAATGTTTTCATCAAACTGTTTAAGATAGCCTTCATGGCATTTTCTTTTCTTTTTTTCTTTTTCCAGTGGTAAGACAGAATTTATTTATAGAAAAGAATACAGAAAACACTAAAGCTCCTGGTAGAGAGAGAGAACTCAAGTGGGGAGAGAAAAACACACTGCGTTTCTCTCCCGGTCTTTCCACAAAATAAATTTCAACATGCACAAAACTCATCCTATTGTTCTGTCATCCAGTTCTTGATCTTACCTTTGGTGTCTTCCAGAAACAAGAGCTTTCTCTCAATTATCTGGGGTCAAAATCCTCTTCCCTTTTTTACTTTCTTTCCACCCCTCCCCATTTCTAATTAGTCACAAGGATTTTGATTTGTTCTTTTAGATACGTCTAACATCTGTCTCTTTCTATGTTACCCCTCTTGACAGGAAGGCTGCCCTTTCCTTGTACAGCCCTTTTAGACTCTGTTCTGAAGTGTCCAAGCAGACCTCTATTCCATGAGGCTCTACCTTAATATCCCAGTGTCTTGTATCAGTTTCCTATCTGCTTGTCTACACATCATTCTTTCTTTAGTAGATGATAAGCACTATTAGAACGGGCACAGTGATTTACGTTTGTTCTGTTGTCTCTTACAATATCTTAGATAATTTTGTGCCTAGACTATAAATTGATCAATTTATTTGTCATGTAGAGTTCTCAGCTTATGTTCATGAGGAATGCTTTGTTGAACAAAGAATCACAAAGAGAAATAAACTTTTGTTAGCAGTGGTACCAAAGAGATGAGAGAACACTAATGTGTAAAGTTAGATGTTAAAGGTTGTAAAATACATCTGTTTAAGACAGCTACCTCGTTCAATCCTAGTTTTTGTACCTTTCATAATAGATGGATATTTGTCAAGCAAGCATTTCGTTTTTACTTTTCCACTTGTTTTTATTTTTGCCTTTTGTTAAAGAATTTGAACTGTTTTCTTGATGCTGTACGTTTCATCTTTGAGGTTTAACTTCCGTAGCTTGGGCAAAATGAAGCAAAGTGGGTCGGCCACCTTACCACAGCTATACAAAGCTTCCTTTAGCACAAGATCTTATCAGAGTTCCACTGAAGCATTTAGTAGAATATGTGTTATGTTAGTGACAGATCCCTCGTAGTTAGGATCTGTGAATGTATATCTGGAGGAACAAGGGCCCTTTATTCTGCATTGATAAAAATGGACTGCAAGAGCTGTCTTTTATGTTTGCTGTTAATGGAGCCATTAAGTATACTGTGTATTGTGAATTCATGTACTACTACTGGGTATGTTATAAAACCATGGCATTTATGTCTTTCTCCAAGGCACAGGGTTTCTGTTAACTTACTATGGACCTTTCTAAATTTCATCTATTTATTCTTTTTATCTGTATTTGTTTTCTGTTTCTTTTTCCTTCTTAATGTTTTTCTTCTTTTCATCCTCTTGCTTTCTTTTTCTTCATCTGTTTTTCTTTCCCATTTTCTTCTTCCTAAAAACTATTTATGTAATTGCATGAAGGGTATATTTGAGTTACTATGCATCTTTTCACTTGAAAAAAATATATCTATATGTGCTTTTTTAGATAAACCAAATTCAAAAACTCAACATTTGGGTCTTCTAAGTATTGGAGAAATTTGAAAATAGTGTCATTCTTGATACTGCCTTAACTTTATGGTACCATTGTCATGAATGCATTCATTGAACCAATTGATCCCACAATATGACCTTACTTGAAAGTTATAAAGCCAGATTACATAAGACTTCATTGAGTCCCCTTTTGACAGTGAGTTTATTTTGAATATTCTCTTATATAGGTTTGCCTCAGTGAAATGAGGGCACATATAAGGACTTGTCAGAAGTACATAGATAAGTATGGACCACTACAAGAACTTGGGGAGACAGCAGCAAGGTTTGTTTCAATACAGTTTTGTTTAATAATAAATTTCAACTTGTCTATAAAAAATGTAATGGGCTAGAAGGGTTAACATTTAATTATTAAAATGTTTATGTAGTTATGTTTAAGTTCTTACCCTGAATACCCGGTATTGTAATCATGTGTTAATATCAACCATTGTCAAAGAATCTCGCTTTACTTTAAAAACTGCGTTCAGGGAACCAAGCACGCACTGGAGAGATTGGGACGACTTCCTCAGACAAGTTTGTATTAAGGAAGATCCAAGAATAAAATGCAGAACTGTTAAATTTCTGCTTGGCTCTGTTTTCTGAGTAATCGATTCCTGAAGTAGATCATAATTGAAATTATGCATGTTGACTCTTCCGTCAGCACTGCTCATTTCCCAGCTCATCCCTTATCATTTTGCTTGTTTCTCTTTAGAAGGCAGGAAGCAGCCTCTCAGCATATATAGTCTAACAGGGGAAGAACAGGCCTGAGCAGGCACCCTGAATCCTTTGCTTTTCTGTGGGCGGTCTATGGGTGCTGGAGGAAGGATGGAAGTGGCTGGTAGACATAATGGAGGATACTGAGCATTAATATTTTTTTCTTTTAAAACAAAAAACCCCCAAATGTAGGTCATTACTGTTGTGATTGGAAAGGTCATATAAGCTGTATCTGATGAATTATAAAATTTGGAATCTACCTCTGTCAACCAGATAAAGAAAAGATTTGTGTGATGGCCTTGAAACCATTAAATCTGCTTATGAAGATTTACCCAGTATTGGCATTCAGTATGTTGTAATTTCTTTCTCTCTCCCAAAGAAAAATGTTAGTTCTGCCCATTTTAATAAAGTATATTCAAAATATAGCTTACATTTCTTAACCTACAGTCTAAATGGTCCTCCCATTCCTTTTGTTCACCAAGAAATTGCCTTGCAAAGGTACCTGTTATTATATCTGTATACCATGATATAATACATTTTCTGTGAGTCTTTTAGCTATAAGCAGGGTGGGGATCCTGTTAGATTGACCACAAGAACCAGTAGGAAAGAAAGATATAATGTAGGTTGAGAAAGTGTGTGTGGGGTTTGATTACAAAATTGATAGGCTTTATGAAAATTTAAAAAATACATGAAAGCTAATTGGAATCCTAATTTCTTCTGCTAGTGAGAATTAAATAGGGAACAATTAAAATAATAGAAATGAGGAGGGTTGTTGATTAATCAGTCTTACAAGATGGACTAATATTAGCCTTTATGATAGAAATCTTTGCTTTATGGAAGCATTTTCTACATGAGTCAAACTTATAAAACCCTCATGGGTGAAGTGTGTCCAGAATATAAGGCCTGGGGGATAGTAAGTGATATCTGTAGTGGAAAGTGAGCAAAAAGATCTGAGACTCCATATTGTCCCTGAGAATTTAAGGCCATCTAATAGAAATATAACAGGAATGTGGACCCCATGTAATTTAAACTTTTCTAGTAACCACATTAAAAACTAAGAAGAGCCCATTTGATCCTGCAATCCCATTACTAGGTATCTACCCAGAAGAAAAAAGTATCCTTTTATAATAAGGACATTGGCACTAAACTATTTATGGCAGCTCAGTTTAAAATCACCAAAATGTGGAAACAGCCTAAATACCCACCAACCCTGGAATGGTTTAATAAGCTGTGGTATATGTGTACCATGGAATACTATTCAGCCACTAAAAAAGATGGAGACTTTACATCTTTTGCGTTAACCTGGATGAAGGTAGAACACATTCTTCTTAGTAAAGCATCACAAGAATGGAGAAGCAAGAATCCAATGTACTCTATTCTAATATGAAGGCAGCAGATGAGCTAATACAAGGAAGTGAGTAGGGGAATGAGCAAGTGAAAGATGGGACGAGGAAGGAGGAAGGGGGTCATGGTATATGGCACAACTCTTGGGGGTGGGACACAATTATAAGAGGGATTTTACCTAACAAATGCAATCAGTATAACCTAATTCTTTGCACCCTCAATGAATCCCAAACAATAAAATAAATTAAAAAAAATTTTTTTAGAAAGTAAAAAGGGGCCAACTGTGGTAATCCTAACACTTTGGGAGGCCAAGG